>CAEFZX010027604.1:0-22124 GCA_903066825.1 Alfaro cultratus | reverse complement strand
AGGAACCTTCCACATTAGGAACCTTCCACATTAGGAACCTTCCACATTAGGAACCTTCCACTTTAGGAACCTTCCACATTAGGAACCTTCCAGAGCAGGAACCTTCCACATTAGGAACCTTCCACTTTAGGAACCTTCCAGAACAGGAACCTTCCAGACTGACCAATGTTTCCTCAGGACCTTCATGA
The DNA here is from genome assembly GCA_903066825.1 of Alfaro cultratus. Classification (NCBI taxonomy): domain Eukaryota; kingdom Metazoa; phylum Chordata; class Actinopteri; order Cyprinodontiformes; family Poeciliidae; genus Alfaro; species Alfaro cultratus. Next base: position 21,936 of record CAEFZX010027604.1, on the reverse strand, counting down.
CGGAAGCGGAGGAGATCGCTGTCAGCCGGCGGATGAACAGCCTGACTCTGAACCGGCACACGGAGATCCTGGAGATCCTGGAGATCCCGCAGCTGATGGACACCTGCGTCCGCAACGGTTACTACGAGGAGGCGCTGGAGCTGGCTGCCTACGTCCGCCGGCTGGAGAGGAAGCACGCCGCACTACCTGTGATCCAGGTGAGAATGGGCTGTGGACTGCAGGCCTGCTGGGACACGTCTCCATCACTGATGGAGGTGTGTCCTCTAGCAGGTTTAATGTTGCGGTGTCTCCTGCAGGACATCGTGCGGGAAGTGCGGCAGGCGGCGCAGCTGATGCTCAACCAGTTGCTGCAGCAGCTGCGCTCCAACGCCCAGCTGCCCGTGTGCCTGCGTGTGATTGGCTACCTGCGGCGGATGGACGTGTTCACGGAGGCGGAGCTCCGAGTGAAGTTCCTGCAGGCGCGCGGCGGCTGGCTGAGCTCCGTGCTGGACGCCGTCCCCGATGACGATCCTTATGTTCATGTCACCAAGACGGTGGAGGCGTGCCGGGTCCACCTGTTCGACATCATCACGCAGTACCGCGCCATCTTCTCCGACGACGACCCGCTGGCGGGCCCCCCGGGCGAGGCAGCCATCTTCCACGGCTGGGTGGCGCAGAGAGTGGCGGACTTCCTGGTGACACTGCAGAGGGACCTGCGGCGCGGTGTGGGCCCCCGGCTGGACTCGCTGCTGGGCCAGTGCATGTACTTCGGCCTGTCCTTCAGCAGAGTGGGGGCCGACTTCCGGGGCCAGCTGGCGCCGCTATTCCAGCAGGTGGCGCTGGAGGCTTTCCAGGCGGCGCTGCAGGAGGCGGCTGACCGCTTCCAGGAGGACATGAACCGCTACACGCTGGTGGCCCTGCCGGTGGCGCTGGGGGGCGCACTGGCCCCTGCGGCCCCAGGCGTACAGCCTGGTACCCTGCAGCCCCCCACCGCCCTGCTGGACTTCCCGCCGCTAGCCTGCTTCCTCAACCACGTCCTGAGCGCCTTCAACGACCTGCGGCTCTGCTGCCCCCTGGGGGCGGCCCAGGACGTCAGCCGCAGCCTGGAAGACGTTCTGAGGACGGTGAGTCGGACTGGAGACACGCCCCCATCACACACAATTAGATTTTTTTTTAAAAATTACATAAGATAAATATGTTAATACGGCTGAAAATGATTCATAGTTTCTCACTGGATAATCAAAGTTCTTTCATCTTTTTGGATGCCATATTTCCACATTAACTTAAAAAGCCATTTATTGCTTTGTTTTTACTGCCAGTTTTGGCAGGATGGGTCCTCCATACATTTTGTCACTTTTTGATTTTCCTCTGCTGCTGAATGAAACTTGGTTTCTGCGCTACAGAGGAAGTCATCGCTTCCTGCAGCGCTCGCTTTGATTAGTTTACAAGATAAAACCATTTAATCAGCCACTATCTGTTTGCTTTGGTTCTGTTGGGTTCTGGTCCTGGTTCTAACCCATCTCCTCCTGCAGGTGACCCGTGTCATTGTGGCGTTCCACCGGGCCGAGCAGTCGGCCTTCAGCAGCAGGGAGGCGGATTTGTTCGTCCAGTTCTGCTCGTCATTCGCCGACGACCTTTTGGCCTTCCTTAGCCGCTGCCTGCAGGTTCTGTTCCCTCCAGCCCAGTTGGCGCTGGTTCTGGGTGAGCGAGCGGCCCGCAGTGTCACCGTTTACAGAGAGAACCTGGAGGAAATGTGGGTTCTGATCCAGGCGTCTCTCTCTCCAGGTGTTCCTGCGTCTCAGCTGCACAGGTACGGCGGTCTGGGCCACATCGACGTCTCTGCAATCCTGCAGCCGCTGGACTTCGTTCTCCCTCAGAAGGAACCAGAACCAGAACCGCTGCTACCGGAGCCCGACATCCCAGCCGAGCAGGGCTCGCTCACGCAGCCGGAAGCAGAACCGGAACCTTCTCAGCTGGGCCGCACAGAGACCGCAGCAGAACTGGAGGCTGACGCAGAGTGACGGGCCAGAATCAGAACCTCGGCAGGGTTCTGATGGACTTGCAGAATCATTGTGGGTGACGGGATGTTGAAGAAGTGCAGCTGCAACTTTCTGGGTCTGTAGAGTTTTCTTCTGTTCATTAAAACCTCAGTTGTAAGTCTTGTTGTGTCTTGCAAACACTGCCACCTGGTGGCCAAACAGCAGAACTACACAGAAGCGTTCAAACTAAATTTAATAGTAATAATAAAAATAAAGAAGCATTTATTTAGCCAGGGAGGTTCTGATCCAAGAACTGAAACGGGTTCTAGAAAAGTCCAACAAGTGAACCCAGATGTTCAAGTTTAGTTCAGAGTTTTGAAAAGAACACAAAGGGAGAAATTAATTTTCATGATCTGAAACCAAAGTCCAGAACCAAGCTGGACCTGGTTCCATCATTTCTTCTTGAGGAACTTCCTGCGGGCGGCGTTGGGGTTGGCCCGCCTACGGCCGGCGCCGCTCTGACCGTCGCGGATCTGCAGGTTGGCGGCACGGCTGTAGACGTCGTTCTGGCAGAACGGCGACGCTCCGGCCACGTAGTCCGGGTCGAACACGTCCGTCTTCTGCCGGGCCTTCCTGGAGAGCCGCTGCTGCGGGAAGCGCTGGTCCTCCACCAGGTGGGGGTTGGCGGCGTGCTTCCCACCGCGAGGCAGCGGCAGTGAGTACTGTGGACAGGACGCACAATCAGGGTTAGCAAGCTGCTTCCTGTCTGAGGAAGTTATACCAGAACCAGCTGTGGAACTACACCTGGACCTCCTGAACACTCCCACAGGAAGTGTCCAATGTTCCCGACCAGCTGGTTCAGTCTTCCAGAACCACTGGTTTGAATCAGCTGGCAGAACTGTGGGTACTGGTCTAGATGGGTCTGTGGTTCTGGTTCTGGTTCAACTAGTTTAACAGCTTCAACTGGACTCCTAATTTAACCTTTAACCCTTCCGTCCAGCAGGAACGTTGCCTGGCAGCCTTAGGCCCCAAACCGGTTCTGAGAACAACAGAACCAGCAGGTGGAGTTTGACCCACCTGGAGGTTCTACAGGGGTTAAAGGTCAAAGCGTCTCACCCTGGTTCCTCGGGGGTTCATGACCTTGGGGTTCTTGGAGAAGTGCATCTGGATGCTGCCGTCGTCGCCAACGGTAACCGCCAGCTTCTTCAGGGTCTGGTTGCCGCAGTGAGGGCAGAACGCTTTGCTCATGTTGCTGGTCGTCCTGGAAACCAAACCAGAAACCGAACCGGGTCAGGCGAGCACACACCCAGCCCGCAGGCGGTTCGACAACGACTTACCTGAAGCAGGCGTGGCACCGCAGGATGTAGCTGCGGGCGCGGCGGATCACCAGGCCGCCAACGGACAGAACATGGAGGCCCATCTGGATCAGAACGTTCTGGAGACAGAGTCGGGTCAGAGGCCGGACCGAGCAGAACCAACCGAGCAGAACCGGCAGAGACTTACTTGCATGGCGAAGTCGGTGGTCAGGCAACCCACTCTGACATCAGCTGCCTCCGTCCAATCAGACGACTCCATCTTTACCTGCTTGATGTTGCTGGGAGTGATCCAGCCGTCATCATCGTCGTCGTCGTCGTCTGATTGGTCCTCTGCCAGCCCAGGCCCCGCCCTCCTCTCCTCCACCTGGGACGAGGCTCCGCCCACATCCTGTAAACTAATAGGTTAGCGACTGCCTCCTGGAGAAATCAGGCCCAGCAGAACCGGGTCGTTGATGAAGACTCACCAGGAGGGCCAGAAGGTCCTGGTCCACGCTAGGAACCGGGTCTCTCCAGAACCGGAAGCTGCTGAAGTCTTCGTCTGTCTCTGAGGACGCCTGGATGTCTGGCTGCTGGACCGGGTCGGTCCGATCCTGACGGAACAGAGCCAGAACCGTTTAGCACCAGAGGTCCAGCAGATCTGTCTGCAGAACCGCCACCCACCAGCAGGTCCAGCAGGTCTCCCTCGAGGCTCGGCAGCGGCTGCCTCCAGAACTGGAAGCTGTTGAACTGGTCCGGGTCCGTCTGAGTGGATGGTTCTGACCGAGTGTGTCCGGCATTCGTAGCGTCCACGGTCCTCTGAAGAGACAGAAACAAAACTCAGATTTCCAGGACCAGGACCAGGACCAGAACCAGCCTCGGTCCGTACCCTGGAGGGAAGGTGGAAGCCCGCGATGTGGACCGGAGCCTCTGGGTGGCGCTGTGTGCTCTGGATGGTCACCTGGAACAGAAGAACGGGTGAGATCTGGGCGGGTTCTGCCGATTCTAAGGGGAACTGGGCCAGTACCTTCAGGTCCGGTTCCACCTTGAGGTTCTGAGACCCGACGTGCTCCAGCTGCAGCTGGTAGGTCAGAGCCAGAACCTTGATGTCGGTGGCGGACAGGCTGGGGTAGTCGCCCGTCTTCTTGGAGAACTCGATCACTGAAACCGGGTCAGAACTTCACCGGAGGATCCAGACCAGAACTACTAATTAAAGTGTCATTCTGATCCAAAACTTAACACTGTGTTCCTGTCTGCGAGCAGACGGCATGCAAGTCTCCTGTTTTAACTTAATATCGTTCAAAAACTAAAAAGAGAAATGCAACTTGAATATAGATTAACATAAACCCTACAAATTACTGTGAAACACTGCTACTTCCGGTGGTCACCGGAAGTAAGACCCATAATTGTTTCCACAGCAAGTCTCCCAGGAATAGGCTGGATAATGAGCATGTAGTGCATTTGAAAAGGAATCATTAGTTCCGGGATCCACCGTGTTTACAGTTCTGGTACTTAGTCGGGTTTTAAGGTCCGGTTCGGACGTGTTTTGGGTCGGGTAGCAGTTCGGGTACGTACCGGTTCTGATGTGCTCCGGGTTCGGCTCTCTGAAGGTCAGCTGGTACGGCAGGACGGCCAGACTCCTCCGGGTGGTTCTGTCCCGGATCTCGTCCAGAACCTCCCGCAAGGTGTAGATGTTCTGGCCAAACTCCTGCAGCGGAAACCAGCGCGTCATCAGGTCTTACGTCACAGTTAAAGTCACTCATGTTGCCGTGGTAACACGGCCTGATCTCAGAGCACCTGGTACCAGAACCAGTCCCAGGTCTGTTCTGGTACCGCTGTGACGTAGATCCTAACATGTTGGTCCGGGCCAGAACAAGCTTCAGGCTCAGCAGGTCGAGGCCAGATTCGGTCCGCTCAGCAGCGTCTGCTCCGCGGCCGGAGCTCCACCACCAGCGGCCCACTGACCACCTGTCCTCCCCGGACGGACTCACCTGCAGCGGGGCCTGCTTTAAAAACGCTCCAGCGTCCGCGACAACATGCTCCACCAGGGTCGGCGCCATCTTGGCTTGGGGAACAGGAGATGCAGCGGCCAATCAGAGGCGAGGAAACAGCCACCTGACGCCTGAGTGCTTTAAAGACATCACGAGTGTCGGAATTTTGATTACTTTGTTACTTTTTACCTTGTTGAGCTGATCTGAAAGGTGTTTAGGTGGAAAATATAGGAAATGTATGTTCCTTTACAGCAGATGTGTTCACTGTTCGGTCCTGAACGAACCATTCTGTCAAAATTTCATTTTTAAAACTATAAATCCGTATATAATAATAAAAAAAACAATTATGTAATTAAATGATTAAAACTCGAAGTTAAAATCATAAGTAGTTAATAGCAGGATGTTCCAGTAATCCTTTCATAATTCCCCTGCAGTGGTGAAGGGTTAATAACGGGCTGCATGGTTTAATAATTTGTCATCAAGATCTACAGAACCTGCTGTGACCCAGTTACTTAATGTTCTGAAGCGGAGGAACCCGCCGCCATTGAACATGTCACCGCAGCTCCTGAAGGTCACGTGGCGTTGTGTTGCCAGTGAGACGAGGAGGAAAGATGGCGGCGCGGTGGAGCAGCGAGACTGTGGTGGTGGAGTTTCGTGACTCTCAGGTGTGAGATTGTTGAGCTGACCCAGATGTTTCTGACCGGAAACTAGGGTGTTTATGACCGGAAACTCGGTGAGATCGGAGATGCTGAGAACAGTTCACCTGCAGAACCGAACGCAAATCCGGATTAGTCGGGTTCGGTAACAGAGCGAACAGAGCCGCAGTATCTGCAGTAGTTGATCTGAATGGTTCCGATCACGTGGTTTCCTCGGGAGGAGATTATTGGCAACTTTCAGTCAACGTTGAGTCACGTGATAACAGATGGCCGTCTCCCCAGCGACATCACAGCAACCACATCCAGTCTCCAGGATGTGGTTGCTATGGTAACCAGTGTGTCCAGGGTCAAGAGTTTGAGTTTGAGAAAACCAGATTTGACCACATGTTGCAGCTGCAGGCAAGAGGGCATAGCTGGATGCGGGGCGGCCATGTTGGATTGCAGGTCAGGACCTGTGAGAATCTGACCTGTGGTCTGTGCTGTGTTCCAGGCCACCGCCATGTCAGTGGACTGCCTAGGCTCCCACGTAGTGCTGTCAGGGTAAGCGCCGGTTGCCGGTCCATTCCTGCAGATCAGGTTCTGACTCCTTCCTTAAGTTATTTGTTTATTTTCATTTCAACATATTTTTAATTTTATATAGAAAGAAATTAATCGTCAATAATCGATTTGTACCCTGGCTATGCAGTAAGTCAAAGCTCTGGTCCAGTCAAGGACTGGTTCTGGTTCTGAACCAGTCCTGGCAGGACAGCAGTGTGGGTTCTGGTCCGGCTCAGATGGATCCTCCAGCTCTAACATCGGAACCAGTCAAACTGGTTCTGAATCAGTTCTAAACCATTCTGTTGGATCCTGTCTGAGAGACAGAACCAGCAGAACCAATGGAACCAGCAGAACCAATGGAACCAGCAGAACCAATGGAACCAGCAGAACCAATGGAACCAGCAGAACCAATGAAACCAGCAGAACCAATGGAACCAGCAGAACCAATGGAACCAGTGACATGATCTTTGTCTCTGTTAAAAGATCATGTTCAATGTCTGACAACATCACCAGCTGCTGTCCCCGTCTGTCTCTCTGTCCCCGTCCAGCCGGCACTCCCTCTACCTGGTGAACCTGGACGCTCCGTCCGAGCCGTCCCGTAAGATGGGCCGCCACAGTAAGTGGGACGTGGGGACGGTCCAGTGGAACCCGCACCGGTCTCAGGCTCACGTCTTCGCCGCCTCGGTGAGTTCTGCTGTGGTCCGGTCCGGTCCATTAATGGATGACTGATTGACGAAAGAATCCCCAGCCGTTTATGGTTCCGTCCATTTCATGAAGTGGCATCCAGGCATGATGCTGCCACCGCCATGTTAGACTGGGGTCAGCGGGGGACGGTGGGGTCCAGGTCCTGAATGTCCCTCCTATGTTTCCAGAGCAACCAGCGAGTGGACCTGTACTCCTGGAGGGACGGCTGTGGAGAGACTCACACGTCCCTTCAGGGACACACCCGGGTCATCAGGTGACAGACACAAAGCAAGCACACCTGTCCACAGGTGGGGACAGGTGAGACTCACTGTGATTATCCCGGCAGCGACCTGGACTGGTCCTGGTTCGACTCGGAGCTGCTGGTGTCCAGCTCAGTGGACACCTACATCTACATCTGGGACACCAGGTAGGAGGAAAACCCAGGACCGATCTCAGAAGACACTGGACCTGCTGTCCTCATGTCTCTCCGTCTGTCTCCACAGGGACACTCGGAAACCCACGGTGGCGCTGTCTGCTGTCGGTGAGTCCTCAGCCTAAAACGTTCCCAAGTTCCCTGAACGCACCGCTGACTGCCGTCCCTGTCCCGCTGTCCAACCAGCTGGAGCTGCTCAGGTGAAGTGGAACCGGAGGAACCCACACCTGCTGGCATCCAGCCATGACGGAGACGTTCGCATCTGGGACAAAAGGGTGAGCTGTCCTGCGGGTTCTGGGACGGGTCTGGCAGTTGGACGACCTCTGACCTGTCCTCCCGTCTGAACAGAAACCCAACACGGCGGTGGAGTACCTGGCCGCTCACCTGTCCAAGATCCACGGCCTGGACTGGCACCGAGACAACGAGTTCGTCTTCGCCACGTCCAGCCAGGACAACTCCGTCAGGGTGAGGACACGCTGTCCTAAACGTCTCGTCAGGACACCATCCTGACGAGACGCCCTTTCTCTTCTGTCCCCAGTTCTGGGACTACCGGCAGCCCAGGAAGTACCTGAGCGTCCTGTCCTGCCAGGTGCCGGTGTGGAAGGCCCGCTACACGGTGAGACACACTCGTCTCTGTCCCGGTCTGTGTCCCTGTCCCTCTGTCTCACCCTGTCTCCGTCTGTCCACAGCCGTTCTCCAGCGGTCTCGTCACCGTCATGGTCCCTCAGCTGCGGCGGGAGAACAGTCTCCTTCTGTGGAGCGTTCTGGACCTCAACAGTCCCGTCCACGCCTTCGTTGGACACGATGACGTTGTCCTGGAGTTCCAGTGGCGTCCCCAGAAGGAAGGTGAGCGTCCCCTGTCCGCCGCCCCCTCAGACGGCCAGGTGCGGACAGTCAGAGTGTCTCCTGTCCCCCAGGGTCCAGGGACTTCCAGCTGGTGACCTGGTCCCGGGACCAGACGCTGCGGATCTGGAGGGTGGAGCCTCAGCTTCAGAAGGTCGGTCGGCGGCCAATCAGAGCCGAGCGAGGCGCCGCTGCGCTCTGATTGGCCGCTCTCTGTCTCCCTCTGCAGCTGTGCGATAACGACCTGGTCGACGAGCTGATGGAGGACGTGTCCATCGCCGTGGAGACGGAGAGGTCCCTGGTCGCGCAGCAGGCGGATGGCCCGCCGGGTACAAACAGAACCCGACTCCTTCAGAACCGTCAGCTGACTTGACCTTTGACCTTTCCTCTGGGATAGTCCAGACCCGGACCAGAACCTAGAGGTCTGGGTCCGGTTCTGGTCCATCAACTGGACCAGAACCAGAACAGGTTGCTCAAAGTGTATGAGAACCACAGCAGCTGAAAATGTTAAATGTTCTGGTTCCAGTAGAACCGGGTCGACCCGACCATCAGGAGAGAACCATCCTGAGGTCCAGATAAATGCTCCTCCATTATGTGGTCGACCCGGCCAGCGTCATAAAGACAATTCGGGTCGACCCGGGTCTCTCCTGTGGCGGAGCTGAAAGCTGAATGTTTCCGTCTCAGTGCAGATTGTCACCCAAAGGTCAGAGGCAGAACATCAAGGTTTTGTCCAGCCTGACCTCCGACCTCTCCTCCCAGGTCAGGCGGCGAGCCGTCCGGACCCAGCTGCCGGTTCTGGTCTGGCCCAGACTCTGCAGCAGGAGTTCTCCCTGGTCAACCTGCAGATCCGGAACGTCAACGTAGAGGTGAGGCTCCGTCCGCGGCCTGGTTCCGCCGGCCCGGTTCCGCCGGCTGTCTGACCTGTTTGTGCATCCGTCCCCAGATGGACGCCCGGAACCGGAGCTGCGTGGTGTCGGCCCACTTCGGCGGCCAGCGGGTTCACCTGGTGGTCAACTTTCCGGTCCAGTACCCCAACAACGCCGCGCCCTCCTTCCAATTCGTCGCCCCGACGACCATCCCCTCCGCCATGAAGACCAAGATCCAGAAGGTCAGTGACGGCACCAGGACAGGAACCTTTCTGTCAGAACAAACAGAGGCAGTCAGCCTGAACTCCTGAGCCCTGAGGGTCCGTTCAGTCTGGTCCGGTCCGGTCCACTGACAGGACCCACCGCAGAAGCTCAGCGATGCCTCCAGCTGATGTTGGGGGGCCCAGAACCAGACTGGACCCGGTCGGGGCCCCAGTGTGGACCAGAACCTGAGTCCAGCTGTCTGTGTCCAGGTCCTGATGGACACGTCTCTGCAGAAGGTGAAGCGGAACCAGAACTGCCTGGAGCCGTGTGTCCGGCAGCTCGTCTCCTGCCTGGAATCAGACATGGTGAGAGCGTCAGAACCGGGTCAGAACTGGGTCTGAACCAGGCGGCGCCATCCTTAGCATTGTGTCTCTGTCCATCAGACCCAAGAGGACGGTCCGGTGTCCGGCCCGTTTGTCCTGTCCAATCCCGTGGCTCCGTCTCTGCAGGCGTTCCCCCGGGTCACCAACACCTACGGCTCCTACCAGGTCACTTCCAGCTGGCCGCCGCTGGCGCCCGCCGCTGGTGCCCGCCGCTGGCGCCCGCCGCTGCCGCCGCCGGCGCGGCCCGCTCTTCATCGCCGTAACGACCGCTTTCCTTTCAGGATGCCAATATCCCGTTCCCCCGGACCTCCGGAGCCCGGTTCTGCGGTACCGGCTGCCTGGTCTACTTCACCCGACCGATCACCATGCACCGCTCAGCCCCGCCCACAGAGCCCACACCCAGGTGAGGTCTGGGCGGAACCAGCGGTCCGATTGGACGGTCCTGATCAGGCCGGTTCTGCTAGCAGAGATCAGCTGGGAATCAGAACCACAAGGTCCAGATAATGAGCGCCCCTCTTGTCTCCCACAGGTCCCTGTCTGCGCTGTCCGCCTACCACAGCGGGGTTCTGACCCCGATGAAGATGCGCTCCGAGTCCCAGAACACGCTGCGGCTCTACAGCGGCAGCCCAACCCGGTCCGACAAGGACACCGTCTCCATCTCCTCCTTCTACTACAAGGAGCGGGTAAGACTCACACACACTCACACACAGTCACACACACACGTAGAGCGGTGGTGGCGACCCCACAGAACCTGCAGTACCACTAACAGCCAGCAGGAGGCCCTGGAGCCAGGATGGAGCTTCTCCTTCAGAACCGGGCCCAGAAGGTTCTGGTTCTGAGAAAAATACCAGGTCTAATAAAGGAACCTTATGGAGTCCTGGAACAGAACCTCCTCATGGAACCAGAACCGGCCCGCTTCTGTTCATCAGTACCAGAACGTCGGAAGACAGCAGAGAAGACTGTCAGCACCACGGATGCGGACGAGTCCAGAACCCATCCAGAACCTCTGCCTACAAAGCATGCAGGACCCACAGACCAGTAACTGGGTCAGAGTGTCCAACAGAACCTCTGAACTGGTCCAACAGAACCTGAGAGCTGTTCTGGTGGTTCTGTTGTTGTTGGGTCGTCTGCAGAACTTGTTGCTGACTGGTACCTCCGGTTCTGTTCAGTCTGGTTCTGATGGACCGTCTCAGTCCAGATGAGCCAGTCTGCTCAGAACTCTGGTTCTGACCCGGCAGCTGTACTGGATCCGCTGGGCGGGCCGGACTCCAGAACCGGAGGTTAACCCATGAGGGTAGAGCTGGTAACCGTGGTAACCATGCAGAGGAAGTGAAGGACCTTCTTCCTGATTGGCTTCTCTTTCTTCCCTTTGTGTTTTTCTTCCTCTGTTGTTTTCTCTCGACCAATCACTGTGGGCCCCGCCTCCTCCCCGCTCTCCTCCAATCAGAAGCTTCCCATGTCCGCCTCCCGCCGCTGGTCTGTCCAAACCCTCCATGATTGGCCGGTACAGCTCTCTGCCCCGCCCTCCAGCGCTCAGCTTGTTTTAACCTGCATGTCTCTGATTGGCTGCTTCTCCTCCACTAACACACTGAGCTGCACATCATCATCATCATCACCTTCATCCCGATCTGTGTGTGGAGCTCTGGCCCGGTTCCGGCTCGGCGGCGGGTCACCGGGTCCAGACGGTTCTGTTTGCTTTTGTTTGCAGCTCAAACATCCCAACATTTTTCAGGTCCAAAGTGTCAATGGTTCTGGATCAGAACCAAAACCCAACATCTGCTTTCTCAGAACAATAAAAAGCTGCTTCCTCCAGGTTTAGGTACTGGACCTGGACAGAATCTTCAACTCTTGGTCTGGTGTCTTGGTACCAAACTTCATGGTTGAACGTCAAACCTGACAGGTATGAATACTTTTGGGCTGGCCTGGATTTATTCCCAGTGATGATGCGACGCGTTGAGAGGTTTCCACCAGCGCCACCTGGACGGGCCCGGTTCTGGGTTTATGGTTCTGACCCATTTCCTTGAAGCGTAATGCTTCCCCTGCCGTTCCTGAAGGTAGCGCCGGTGTTCCTCCGGAACCGGTCCACCACAGCGCAGAGTGGTACCGGTCAGCAGGCTCCGCCCACAGCTACAGGCTGATGTGGACTGCTGTGAATCCCAGGATTCTGGTTCTGTTCCACAAGGAACCTACCAGACTGGACCCTGGTTCTGTCGTCCAGTTCGGACGGTCAGGAAGAGGCGGAGCTACTGGTTCCTGACTGGGGACCACTTCCTGTTGAACTGTTTCCAGTTGAAACAAGAAGAAACCATCAAACTGGACCAAAATGTGTGCGGTTCTACCCCAGTAGTCTCTGGGGTAGAACCTGTTCAGTCCGGTTCTAGAGCAAAGCAGAACCTCAGTTCTGATGGACTCAAATAAACCGAGATATTTCATTTTGTCTTATAGAAATTCATTTATGCGTTGGGGTTAAGCACAGCACACATAAGGCCGTCGCAGGTTCGATTCCCGGCCTGGTGACCTTTGCCTCTTCCCTCCCATTAGCAGCTTTCCTGTCATACTACTTTCAAAAAAAGGCCAGTAGAGCCAAAACAATTTAATTTCTGGCCCGAACATAATGATAAAGACTGCAGGGAAGCTCCTTTTCCTCTGAGCTGAGCAGAACCGACTCGGGGGTACTGGACTGGGTGGTTCTTGGTCGGTTTTGAACACATACGCTAAGCTAACTCAGTAACTCCTGCCTGCTGTCCTTACTAACCTTTGACCTGTCCAGGTGAGTTGTGTCTCGCCTGCTATGAAGTAATTTGGCTCTTAAAGCTGACGAGATGTTCACACTGAGATCAGCAGAACCAGCAGCCTGGACCTGCTGGTGAATCGGGTCCAGAGAACGTGGTTCTGCTAGACCAATCTGTGCAGCTTAGGTCCTCTTACTGGATCCAGAGATCCTGCGGTGGTTCTGGTGGTCCGGACACTCAGTGTGAACAGCCTCTGCTGTGATCCTGAAGCCGTTTAATCAGCTGCTGTTTTGTCTCCTCGGCCGGCCGTCCCCGTCCTCCTGTCTGTCCGTGTCTCCGTCAGAAATCGCGGCGCTTCAAGACGAAGCGGGAAGGAGCAGAGTACAGCAGCCGGCCCATCAAGCTGGCCGGGAAGGTCATCATCCAGGAGATCTCCTGCCTGCTGCCTGTGCACAAGGCTCTGGGAGAGAGCTACATGTGAGTCCCTGCGTCCTCATATGTCCCCCAGAGACACTGTCCCCAGACCAGAACCAGCTGTCCCCATCCTCTGGATACAAAGCCAAGTGTCCGCCTCACAGAGAACCCTTACAATCTTTCACAGTGAGGATGGGGGCATGTGGTTGCATCTGCTGAGGGACAGTCTGGAGGAAGGACTCTGTCCTCTCCTGAACGTCTGTTTGTCTTCCTCAGTCTGAACATGAACGACATTCAGGACACCTGTCAGAAGAACGCAGCAGCAGCACTCGCAGTGGGACGCAGAGACCTGGCCAAGGTGAGTGTGCCTTCATCTCCTCACAGGTTCTGAGAAGTATTCACACAGCCTGAACCTCTCCAATCTCCATCTTGACCACAAACTGTTGGTGGTCCAATACTGGTCCGATGGTGGTCTACTGGTGTTCTGATACTGTCCAATGGTGGTGTACTGGTGGTCCAATACTGGTCTACTGGTGGTCCAATACTGGTCTACTGGTGGTCCAATGGTGGTCTAATGGTGGTCCGATACTGTCCAATACTGGTCTACTGGTGGTCCAATGGTGGTCTACTGGTGGTCCAATACTGTTCTACTGGTGGTCCAATGGTGGTCTACTGGTGGTCTAATACTGTTCTACTGGTGGTCCAACGGTGGTCTAATGGTGGTTTAGTGGTGGTCTACTGGTGGTCCAATACTGGTCTACTGGTTGTCCAATGGTAGTGTAATGGTGGTCCGATACTCTACAATACTGGTCTACTGGTGGTCCAATATTGGTCTAATGGTGGTCTACTGGTGGTCCAATACTGTTCTACTGGTGGTCCAATACTGGTCTACTGGTGGTCCAATATTGGTCTACTGGTGGTCCAATACTGGTCTACTGGTGGTCCAATACTGGTCTACTGGTGGTCCAATACTGGTCTACTGGTGGTCCAATAGTGGTCTAATGGTGGTCCAATGGTGGTTTACTGGTGTTCCGATACTGTCCAATGGTGGTCTACTGGTGGTCCAATACTGGTCTGCTGGTGGTCCAATGGTGGTCCAATTCTGGTCTACTGGTGGTCTACTGGTAGTCCAATACTGGTCTACTGGTGGTCCAATGGTGGTTTACTGGTGGTCCAATACTGGTCTAATGGTGGTCCAATGGTGATTTACTGGTGTTCCAATACTGTCCAATGGTGGTCTACTGGTGGTCCAATGGTGGTCCAATACTGGTCTACTGGTGGTCCAATGGTGGTCTAATGGTGGTCTAATGGTGGTCCAATACTGTTCTACTGGTGGTCCAATACTGTTCTACTGGTTGTCCAATGGTAGTCTAATGGTGGTCCGATACTGTACAATACTGTTCTACTGGTGGTCCAAAAGTGGTCTAATGGTGGTTTAGTGGTGGTCTACTGGTGGTCCAATACTGGTCTACTGGTTGTCCAATGGTAGTCTAATGGTGGTCCGATACTGTACAATACTGGTCTACTGGTGGTCCAATATTGGTCTAATGGTGGTCTACTGGTGGTCCAATACTGTTCTACTGGTGGTCCAATACTGGTCTAATGGTGGTTTAGTGGTGGTCCAATACTGGTCAAATGGTGGTCCAATACTGGTCAAATGGTGGTCTGCTGGTGGTCCAATGCTGGTTTTCTGGTGGTCCAATGGTGGTCCACAACCTTCACCCTGTCTATGCTGTGCAGGTTTGGGCTCTGGCATCCGCCGCCACCAGTCAGGACCTGAGTCCAGATTCTGACCCAGACACAGAGACGCCCTGGGCCAGACACCCGTTTGGGCGCCACCTGCTGGAGACGCTGTGAGTTTGCAGAAGGTGATCATATGTTGGTGTGGAGGAACGTAAAAGCTGAGCTGTCTCTATTGTAACCCATCAGTTTGGATCACTACAGTCAGATGAGCGACGTCCAGACTCTGGCCATGCTCTGTAGCGTGTTCAGGGCTCAGGCTCCGCCCCCTGACTGCTACTCGCTGTACGGACACCCCAGCTTCCGCCTCCACTCCCGATACGTAAGTCTGCGTGTGGTTGGAGCGCCCCCTGCTGCTGAGCCTGGAGCAGATTCAGTGATGTTCCTCCTCTGTGTTCAGCCCAGCTACACCTCCAGCTCCTTCACATCTGGCTCCGGTTCCAGCACCTCCGACTCCATCGCAGCTACCTGGACCACAGGTGAGCCTCCACAGCTCCCCCCGCTGGCCTCCACAGCTCCCCCTGCTGGCCGCTCCAACCCTCTTTGTGTTTCAGTCAGAGACCCTGAGCATCCCGCCCCCTGGGGGGAGTCTTCTCCTGACGACTATCGCTATGGCAACCAGAGCTACACGGACCCTCGGGAGCGAGAGCGGGAGCTGCACGACATGAACAAGAGGTGAGTTTGCTCCTCGGCTCTAAATCAAGGCTTCAGTCTTTCTTTGGACCCGCCGAGCCGCCTAGCAGAACAGTGTGACCCATCATTTTCTGTGACCGCAGGGAGCGATAGTGTGCAAGTACGTCTTGCATGTTACAGATTATGATGGACATTGTGATCAGTGTGAATTTGTCTATTTGAGGGATAAATATTATTATCAATACACCCAGATTGCAGTGCTAAGGTGGTAGTTGTTTTAATTGCTGGCATTATTTACAGGCCTCTAAGGTCACAGAGGTCACAGATTAGTCTGGCCAGAATAATTTGTGACCAGTGACATCTTGGCTATTTGGGGGTTAAATATTATTTCAAGTGAGACGCGACTGTAACAAAGCGGCGGCAGAAACACTAAAACCTTATTAAACAGCTTAAGTTGGTTTACATTTTTCAACGATGTGACGGTCCGTCAGTGTTCAGCCTCAAGACGTAGTTACACGCTGTCGCCCTCTGTGGTCTCAGATGTTCAAACTGGAGCTGTTGTTGAGGTGATGTCACTTCCTGTTCCTGCCAGGCTGCTGGACCCGGCCAACACGCTGCAGTTCGACGACTTCAAGAAGAGCTACGGTGAAATCCTGTACCGCTGGGGTCTGGGCGACAAGCGGGCCGACGTCCTCAAGTTCACGGCCGGCCCACCAGAACCGCACAAAGGCATCGGTACGTTTCGCTCAGCGGTCCGGCCGTGTCGGGTTCTGGTTCTGACGGGTCTGTTTCCCTGCAGAGTTCGGGCTGTACTGCTGCCACTGCCGCAGTCAGGCGCGCGGCACGCAGTGCGCCGTGTGCAAGCGGCTGACCTTCCAGTGCGCTGTGTGCCACGTCGCCGTGCGCGGCTCCTCCAACTTCTGCCTGAGCTGCGGCCACGGCGGCCATACTGGACACATGATGGACTGGTTCCGGCGCCAGGACGAGTGTCCGGCCGGCTGCGGCTGCCGCTGCCTGCTGCAGAGCACCTTCTGACGCTCAATAAAACCCATGAATATCTCAGCCGCTGTCGTTTCTACTTCCTGTTCATGTCGTTGCTGTTCCATAAAAAGAAACCAAGGGATCAAAATGTTCAATGTTTTCTGGTGATGGTAGATTTATTGACCCAAATGGAAATCAGTGAAAACAGAAGAGACAAAGTCCAACCACACAGCACAGATTGATAATCTGCAGATTAATAATCTTACTCAAGGGAACTCTGACTCCAGAACGTCATCATTTCCTGTTTCCTGTGATGCCGCTCATGAGACGCTGGCGTCTGATTTGCCAGGCAGCACAGCGCGTTTCCTTCACTGGCTGCTTGCAGAGGAAGCCCCGCCCCCTGGTCATGGTAATTAATGTGTATTTATATTATTGAAAGATTTTATTCATTTTGTTTTCTCACTTCCAGACCTAAAATGAAACAAGCTAGACAAAAATGATGAAAATTAGAAAAAACGTTAAAATTTAAACCTGAAAAGAACAGCAGGTCAAAGGTCAAATTTCAGAGCGAAAGGGTTGAATGGGTCATGTGACATAGCATCATCATGTGATACAGCTGTACTGGAGGCTTCGTAACCATGATAACGCATCTCCAGACCCATCCGAAGATCTTGTACGGAGCAAACATGGGATGCTCACTCTGCTCCCTGTTCCTGAGCTCATCAGGCGTCGCTGCGCTCTCCACCAATCAGCGGAGACGGGCAGGGTGACAGCGGCGGCTGGAGGTGGAACGTGGGTGGAGCTTTGAGGCGGCAGAAGACGCAGCGCGTCAGCAGGTCAGAGGTCAGCAGTCTGGACACCGGGAACGGCCTTCCACACTCTTCACACTGCAGAGAGACGGCGAGTGTCGTCATTACAACCAGAGAAGAGCTGGGTCGCCATGTTGGTGAGCAGAACCAGAGCCGGGTCACCAGAAAACGCCCTCACCTTCAGGATCTGGACCCCGGTTCCCTCTCCGCTTTTGATCTGCATCACCTCGGGGATCTGCTCCACGTTCTGCACGTCCCACAGCCGGACGCTGCCGTCCTGTAGGTCAAAGGTCAAAGGTTAACGCGCAGCCCAGCCGGAGGACGGCCTAAAGTATTCACACCCATTCAGAAGAAGCAGTGATCAGAAAAATGATCACTGTTTCCTTCACTGGAAACAGTGAAGGAAACAGGCGCCACTGAGCATTGCATTCAAAGACATGCCACACTTTTCAGATTGTTAAAAACCATGTTTCACTTCTCAGTTCTGCTCTGCCTCCTGCTGGTTAAAACACAATACTGCAGGCTGAGGAGAAGTTCAGGCGCTGTGAATACTTTCTAAGAATCCAGTTTGTCTTTAAGAAACAGGAAGTCAACCTTGGAAGAAGAGACAACCAGCTTCCTGTCAGCGCTGAGAGACACGTCCGTCACCCAATCAGAGTGGCCCTGGAAGTAAACACACATCAGCTGATCTACAGAAATCAGCTGATCTTCGTCTCCTGGGGAAACAGGCGGCGGGTTCTCGTCACCCTCAGAACCAGAGTCCGGCGGAGCGAGAACGGATCCCACAGCGCCACGGTCCGGTCGTAGGAGCCGGACACCAGCAGGTCACCTGAGGACACAAGGGGGGACAGGAAGGACCAAAACAGTCCGTCATCAGAACCAGAACCCAGTCACTAGAACTGGGTTAGTCCGTCATCAACAGACTGTTTTTAGCGGAACTTTCCCGTCCGACTCAGTGTTTTCAAAAATCATGTTGGAGGCACAAAAACTGTTTCAGAAGGAACTGTTGATTTCGTCTGAGACGTCCCTGAACGCCTCACCATCTTTAATGCCTCGCCGTCCCCGAACGCCTCACCATCCCTGAAGGCCTCACAGTCCCTGAACGTCTCACCATCCCTGAACGCCTCGCCGTCCCTGAACGCCTCGCTGTCCCTGAACGCCTCGCTGTCCCTGAACGCCTCGCTATCCCTGAATGCCTCATTGTCCCTGAACGCCTCGCTGTCCCTGTACGCCTCATTGTCCCTGAATACCTCACCGAACGCCTGAAAGTCCCTGAACGCCTCACCATCCCGAACGCCTCGCCGTCCCTGAACGCCTCGCTATCCCTGAATGCCTCATTGTCCCTGAATGCCTCACCGAACGCCTGAAAGTCCCTGAACGCCTCACCATCCCTGAACGCCTTGCCGTCCCTGAACGCCTCCCCGTCCATCAACGCCTCGCCGTCCCTGAACACCTCACCGAACGACTGAAAGACCCTGAACGCCTCGCTGTCCCTGAACACCTCACCGTCCCTGAACGCCTCACTGTCTTTAACGCCTCGCTGTCCCTGAACGCCTCGCCATCCCTGAACGCCTCACCAACTTTTAACACCTCACCGTCTTTTAACGCCTCGCCATCCCTGAACGCCTCGCCGCCGTCCCTGTACGCCTCATTGTCCCTGAACACCTCGCCGTCTTTAACGCCTCGCTGTCCCTGAACGCCTCATTGTCCCTGAATGCATCACCGAACGCCTGAAAGTCCCTGAACGCCTCACCGTCCCTGAACGCCTTGCCGTCCCTGAACGCCTCCCCGTCCCTGAACACCTCACCAAACGACTGAAAGACCCTGAACGCCTCGCCGTCCCTGAATGCCTCACCGACTTTTAATACCTCACCGTCCCTGAACGCCTCGCCGTCCCTAAACGCCTCGCTGTCTTTAACGCCTCACCGTCCCTGAACGCCTCACCGTCCCTGAACGCCTCGCCGTCTTTAACGCCTCACCGTCCCTGAACGCCTCACCGTCCCTGAACGCCTCGCTGTCCCTGAATGCCTCGCCGTCCTTGAATGCCTCATTGTCCCTGAATGCTTCACCGAACGCCTGAAAGTCCCTGAACGCCTCGCCGTCCCTGAACGCCTCGCCGTCCCTGAACGCCTCGCCGTCTTTAACGCCTCGCCGTCCCTGAACGCCTCGCCAACTTTTAACACCTCGCCGTCTTTAACGCCTCGCCGTCCCTGAACGCCTCACCGTTAGCAGACAGGACGCAGCTGCTCACGCTGCCCTCATGGCCGCGCTGCAGCGCCGCGCCACCCCGGGACCGGAACTGTCCCCCCTGCAGGTCCCACAGCTTCAGCGTCTTATCCCATGATGCCGTGCACAGGAAGTGCCCGTTGCCGTTGAAGCAGCAGCTGGAAACCACGTTGCTGTGGTTACTGAGGGAGAGAGCAAACACGGATGATGAGAGATCTGGGGTACTTTCTATTGCCATGGAAACTATTCTGGTTCTGCAAGGTTGCCCCTGTTGTTCCTCTCCACTGTCACCACATGCTTGTTCAGGGTGAGTCAACGGCAGAACATTCTACTGAACCGGACCTGAGAGGTTCTGATGGAGAGAACGGACAACAGCGCCCCCCAGAGCACAGAGAGCCGCGCTGCGCCAACCTGCTGATGGACATGGTCGTCCTTTTGGCCTGCAGGTCCCACAGCTTGATGGTCCGGTCTGCGGACACCGACGCCACCCGCTGGTCCGGAGGGTCGAAGCGGACCCGTGTGATGGTGGAGCGGTGGTGGTCTGCGGGGGGACAAGAGCGGCACATTAACATCTCACGGGGACAGGCGGAGTCCGGTGTGCCAAGACGCCGTCCTACTGCTGATGCGATGCAACGTCTGACCGCCGGAGGCGCCGCAGACGTAGACGGTGTCCTGAGGCTCGGCGGCGCAGACCAGGAGCCGGCCGTCAGACGAGCAGCTGCAGGACGTCAGCAGACCGTCCAACTCCGTCTCCCACTGGACACACAGACCGGAGACGGTCAGCAGGCCGTCCTCCCAGCACGGGACGGGAAGAGGACAGCAGCTACCAGGACACGTCCCGTCTCCAGGTCCCAGGCCACCATCTTCCTGTCCCAGGACACCGTCACCATCCTGACACACACACACACACACACCTTAAGGTCCATGTGTTCATCTGGAGTAGTGTAAATTATCAGACTCCAGCTGTAGGTGGTGTGAGCCCAACCTGTTGCTGGTGGGGATCAGAGCACACTCAGTGATGGTTCTGTTGTGAACTCCAGCAAACAGCCTGAGAGGCCGGCCGCTCTCCACGTCCTGCAGAGGTCAGAGGTCAGCGCAGAGTCACACAGCAAGAACCAATGCAGAGCAGCAGTTTACCCAGAGGATGGCGCTGCCGTCCAGCGAGCAGCTCAGGACGCTGCGGTCTCCGCAGCAGAACCGGGCTGCGGTGACATCATCGCCGTGAGCATGCAGCACCTTCACTGGAACCTGCAGCACAAAATCCAGTTCAGACTGGGACAGCTGCAGAAACCAGCTGATTTTTCTCACTACAGTATTATCAGCTGATCAGCTTCTTCTGGTCAGCATCAGGGATCAGTTCTGGTATAAAGTCACCAGTGAGTTTCGATACGACTGGAACATGGAGGCTCCATCGTCTCTGTAACCAACAGTCTGTAAATAAAAACACTTTAACGCAAAGTTACTCGCATCATTATTGACAGGATGACCTTCAGCGGGTCACTGAAACCAAATAGGCTGACACTGCAGGAAACCCTCAAACGCCTCACGACTGAGGCACCAGAGATCCTTGATGGAGACAGGATGCTTCACTCTGATGGATTTCAGTCACAGGGGCAGGCCCGGTCCAAGCCTCCATGTGGCCCTAAGTGAAATGTGCTTTTGGTCCCTCTAGTTCTGCTAACAATGTGGACCGGCTGCAATCATCAGCCCAATCATTAGATCATTCACATTCCTGCTATAAACTTATTGCATCTCTGGCAGTGCTGTTTACATCATATACATGATTAACAGGATACATTTATCGACCAGTTGATTTCTGGGCGTCGATTTCCTTCATTTTGGGGGATCGTGATCTGCTGATACTTACATGTGAAGCTGATCTTCTCTTCATCAGCAAAGGTTTATAAATCATCTCTTTCCTCTTCTGCTCTGCAGTGAGAAGTTTGACTGACAGACGACCCACCAGGTCAGGTCTGCATGTTTACAGTTAACAATATTCACCCCACTGTTGCCAACTCAGTGACTTTCTTGCTATATTTAGTGACACATCAGACAAAAAAAATTCATATCAACTAAAATCAAAATCAACAGTTCAGGCTCTTTAAAGATCGGTAACCAGGGATCGGCCAGAAACCTGCAATCGGTGCAGCTCTACACACATATTCATGACATTCTGTGATTAAATTAATTTCTCTTAAGC
This sequence comes from Alfaro cultratus, assembly GCA_903066825.1. Taxonomy (NCBI): domain Eukaryota; kingdom Metazoa; phylum Chordata; class Actinopteri; order Cyprinodontiformes; family Poeciliidae; genus Alfaro; species Alfaro cultratus. The sequence goes on along the minus strand of CAEFZX010027604.1, from coordinate 354 downwards.
TTTACTCTAATAGCTAAAATGTCATTTATACCAGGTGAGTTTTTCTCCCCTGAGAATGTGGACCGGTACCGGTACCGGGTTGATTCTGAGCCTTCAGATGCGTTTAACAGAAGTTTTTCATAACTTAGAAGTTGATGTAAAAATAATGTTTTCAGCCTCAAAATGATTTTGCTGAGCAGCAAACAGCAAATCAACTCCAGCAAAGAGCAGCTCATCATGTAGCAGCTTGTAGCCTGATGGAAACATTTAGCTACAATATCAAACATTGACAAGTTTTAATTATTGTTATCAAACATGTTTTGAAGCTAAAATACCTCAGAAATATTCAGAGCCTCCATGAGAATCAACTCATTA
>CAEFZX010027600.1:0-19772 GCA_903066825.1 Alfaro cultratus | reverse complement strand
TGTGTGTGTGTGTGTGTGTGTGTGTGTGTGTGTGAGGACAGTCCATATGTTATTGTTGTATGGGGGGATAGGGGAGTTCAGTCCTAACCATCACATCTAACCATCACAGGATGCCGGGCCCAACCGGACCAGAACTAATCACAGAGAAGAGCAACATGGAGGAACCTGAAGCTGGGATGAAGGAGCCCGAAACTGGGATGAAGGAGCCCGAAACATCAGGAGCTGATGGAGAGAGGGTCACACAGGACTGCCCCCTGCTGGGTGGAAGCAGTAATCTCACTGGAGAAATGCTGCAAACTAATTTAGACACCATAAATGATTAAAATAAACGCAGAGCTTTACCATTATTATGCACTTCATTATTTATTTTACCTACAGCAATAACTAGGTCTGATTTACTACATAATTTTGTTTTGGTGGTTCAACATTTTTGGTCTTTCATAATAAAAGCCTCGGCTGAGCAATAATACTGCCAGTTTTTATTTTGAAGGAGCTTTTCCTGCCTGTCAGCTGTTTATTTTTTCTATATATTCATATTATTTAAAAACATCCAAACTAAAAACATTCATCATTTTCATGTCAAAACATTCATCCAACAACCGGGAATCTGATAAAAACTAAAACACCGGAAGCGCTGTTAGCCACGAAGCTAACAGAAGTTAACTGACGCTAACAGCTCGAACCGAACTTCATTCAAAGAGTTTAACTATGTTAAACTGCCTTGCTCAAAGGTCAGCGGGCAGAAGGAGCAGGACCGAGTCAAACCCGGTATTCCAATCAGAACCGCTCCTGTGTCAGTTCGGCTCTGGAAAACCTCAGAGTTACTGATACTTCCCCTGTGAAACCAGAGAAAACCATTAAAGAGTCCCAGCAGCCTGCTGGGTTCTGCCTGGTTTCGGACTCGGTTCTGACCCGGAGCTCAAACTCACCCCGAGTTCTGCAGCATGACGATCCCAGAACAGAAAACCAACAAACACCAGCAGCGACTCTTCTTCACCTTTCACCCACTTCACAGACCGTCACACCGGATGTTACGTCTTATTAACGTCCGAGTTGTTCAACAAAGATCTTCTCTGAACAGGATGCCTGACTGCTGTAGTCGCTCTGTAGTTTCTCCATAGCAGAAGTTTCAAATTCAAAAATACGTTATTAATCCCAAAGCGAAATTAAATAATTTCTGTAAGTCTTTGTGTGTTGGATGATGAGCAGCTCATATGTAGTTAAAATAAATATTCATTATTACCAGAATAATTTTCCTTCCGTAAATATGATCAAGTTCTTCCATAGAGCATTAAACTCAGGGAGGAGGGTTGAAGCCAACCTGCCTCTGGTTCTTCTCTGAGCTGCAGCTTTAAAGGCCACCTTACAATGAGACGTTTCCTGATAAAACAGTAAGAGCAGCACAACTTTAATACATTTTTACTCAATTTAAAAGTTAACTATCAAGTCAAAATCATCCAGCCGAGAAATTGTTTGAATAAAACTGTATTTTTTGGGGGGGCGGGGGGATCTGGTCACTAGATCTTACTTAAAATTGAAAATTGTTTAATCAGACAAAGAAAAATTGCAGTCCTGGAATTTTAAGGACTAAAATGAAAAAAAAGTTATGAATGTAAATAATTACAAAATTATACATTTCAAGCAGAAGAAGCACTTTTACAAATATATACATAGAAATACAAAAAATAACTTAAAACCAAAGTGAATCAAAATGACACAGCAGGCTCAGGCATTTCTGTACATTTAGTATTTTTTATTTTGTATCACTTACTTCTTGCTCTGGCTTTATGTATTTGTATTTATTTTTGCTTATTTCTATTCCAAATATTTGAATTAATTAACTTATGATTTTTCATGTTTTTTAGTCAATTTAATTTCAAAACGTATAATTGTATCCATTTTATTTCTTATCAGTTTTGGCCTTTAAATTATACAATTAGTTTTTTAATAGCTTTCATCTTTTCTTTCAAAATTATGTTCTTATTTAGCTTGAAATTTCTCTTCCTTAATATACTTTTGCTGCTTCAGTTTTTAATCTTTATGTTAACTATTTATTAAATACAATTTTAGTGCATTTTTTTTGTTTTATATTTCAATGTGAAGTTCATCGTTTTGTTTACTTTTTTTAATGAATTTTTTATTTCTTTCTACACATTTCAATAAAATGTCATTTTGTTTAGGAAATATTTTATAGAAATTATAATTTACTTAATTTTTATTGTTCTTTTCTCGCATTATGTTGTTTAATATGTTGACCTCAATGTTGTCATTTCATTAAGATTTAATGGGCTTCTTTATTTTAATAGATATCGCATTTTTCTGGTCTTTATTCTTTATTTTTAATACTGAGGCGTGTCCACCAGCCGCCATGTTGTCCAGTGACGTCACCAACCAGGAAGTGAGCTCGCGAGTCTCTGTGGCAGCGGCTGAGGCTCGCGGACCAAAACAGCGCTTCTTCCTCTTCATCATCATCATCCTCCGCCTCCTCCTCTCGGACCATGGACCGGTGAGAACAGCGCCCGTCCCGAACCTTTCCGAACCTTTCCGAACCCCGCGTCTCGTGCTTCTCGCTGGCTGAGCCCCACCTGCAATCCCCTCCTCCCCCTGGTTCTGCTGTTGTTTACCTGGCCCTGCTGGCGCTCGCGCTCCTTTCTCGGTTCGGAGTTCGGTGAACAAACAGTGTTGGGTTGACTGGCTAAAATCTCGCGATGCTTCGCCCTCAGATGAGACTATAGATGTGATCAGGTAGTAGACTGGGCTCCAGTCAAACCAGTTTGAACCAGTTAGGCGTCAGGTAGTTACTGGAGGAGAAAATGTCGCTTTCTGATCTGACTGGGTTCATAACCTTACCTGGTTCCGGTTCCGGTTCGGACCTGACTGTTAAAGAACGTTCTCCAGGACCACAGAACTGAACCGGAACCTCTCTGTGGGTCCGCTCGTTAACAGGTAGCAGGTGAATAAAGTGGTTCCGACCCGTGTGGGCGGAGTCTCACAGGTGAGCTGTTGGAGGGAGCGTGGCCGGTTCTGGTTCTGAAAGTTCTATTAGGTCTCAGTCACCTGGTCAAAGTGGGTCCAAACCCACTGCTGCCGGTTCTGATGAGCCAAACCGGATCCTCATTGACCCAGCTGGGTCTGGTCCGGGAAGCAGGATTACCTGACAGATCAGAACCTGACTGAAGGTCTCCTGCTAATGCAGTCAATGACTCACCTGTGTTCACCTGTTTACCTGCAGGAGTCAACGCTCAGATCACCTGTTGGTTGATGTGAGAACATGAGCTCCGCCCACCTGTCCACAGGTGAGTCGTCCATCTTTAGCCTCCTCCTGTCCTCTGGGACACTGTCTTCACCTTCAGGTGTCTCCTCACCTGTTCCTTTGTTTCCAGTGGATGGCACTGATAGGCTGTGTGTTTCTGAGCGCGCTCAGAGCGTCCCTTCTCCAGTTCTGCACCTGCGGCAGCTACCTGCTGACACCTCTGAACAGGAAGTGGTCGACCTGGCACTTCCCTTCGGCAGAGTCTCCAAACTGATCACACTGAGGACCAAAAACCAGGTAACTGGTCCCACTAGACCCAAAAGCAGGTAACTGGTCCCACTAGACCCAAAACCAGGTAACTGGTCCCACTCAAAACCAGGTAACTGGTCCCATTAGACACAAAAGCAGGTAACTGGTCCCACTCAAAACCAGGTAACTGGTCCCACTCAAAACCAGGTAACTGGTCCCACTAGACCCAAAACCAGGTAACTGGTCCCACCCAAAACCAGGTAACTGGTCCCACTAGACCCAAAAGCAGGTAACTGGTCTCACTCAAAACCAGGTAACTGGTCCCACTCAAAACCAGGTAACTGGTCCCATTAGACCCAAAAGCAGGTAACTGGTCCCACTCAAAACCAGGTAACTGGTCCCAGTTGATCCGTCCTGTTTTTACTGAAGGACTGTAACTAATAATAATTTCTCTGGTTTTGGATCCATTGATAAATCTTTTTTTCCTTTGCTTTTTTTCAGGCGTTTCTTGAGATGGCGTCAGAGGAAGCAGCCGTTACCATGGTGAACTACTACGCCTCAGCCCCACCCACCATCAGGAACCAGCCAGTCTTCATTCAGTACTCCACCCATAGAGAGCTGAAAACAGACAATCTGACCAATCAGGTGAAGAGGCCCCACCCACTTTACTGTGAGCAACAAAGGAGTGGGCGGAGCCTCAGCTAGTAATCTGTCTCCATACCAGCAGAGAGCGCTGCAGGCCATCAGCACTGCGGCAGTGCATTCTGGGAACACGGGGTCATCAGAGGGGCGGGGCTTAATCCCGGCGCCCAGCGCGGTTCTGAGGATCATCGTGGAGAACCTGTTCTACCCGGTGACCCTGGAGGTCCTTCAGCAGGTCGGCGGCTGCTCGGCTGCAGCTGGACTGTTTGACTGGTTGTTTATTTATGTTTTTATTTGTTTGTTTTCGTGTCGGGGATCAGATCTTCAGTAAGTTCGGCTCCGTCCTGAAGATCATCACCTTCACCAGGAACAACCAGTTCCAGGCTCTGCTGCAGTTCAGCGATGCCGTCCACGCTCAGCACGCCAAGGCGGTGAGTCGCAGTCACACTGACGCATTTAGAGCGGGCGGTCGGCCTGCAGGGGGCGCCGCCCACCAACCGGCTGCTGTGTTTCAGTCTCTGGATGGCCAGAACATCTACAATGGCTGCTGCACGCTGCGCATCGACTTCTCCAAACTGAGCGCACTCAACGTCAAGTACAACAACGACAAGAGCCGCGACTTCACCAGAGCCGACCTGCCGAGCGGAGAGCTGGACCCGGCCGGCGCCTTTGGTGGGTGGAGTCTGCCGCACTTCCCTGCCCGGCCAGCAGGCGTCCACTCTCGCTGACTGTCTGTGGGCGGGGCTTCTGCTCCACCTGTGTGTATTTCAGGTGTAGCTCTGCCGCCATACGGAGCCGCAGCGTTCCCGCCCTCCTTCCACCAGCACACGGGTGAGTCACATGACCTGCAGGTGGGCGGAGCATCAATCACCTTCAAGCAGACGCTATGACATCACTCAGGATATTCAAGCACTTAGCTGCAGTTTGTTGTTTGAGCCACTAGATGTCACTGAACTCCAAACAGTTTATATTTTTAAAGTAAATCAAAACGATTTTATAAAAGTTTTTAAATTCAAAAGATTTTCTGTGAATTTAAAAAGATCAGAAAGTAATTCCATTTAATTCTGATTTGAATTTCATAATCACTGTTTGAAATTTCTTCACTAGTGTGATAGTAATTCAAATAAAGAATATTATTTAATTCTAAACTCAGTTAGTTGGTGAATGTCTGACCCTGCTCCACCAAGGGGCGCCACCAGGTTACTGTCTCACCTGTGCGCTCGTCCCCAGGTCTCCCTGTGACGGCGGTCCCCGGCTCACTGATGTCCCCTCCTCGCATGGCGCTGCAGGTGGCGCCCCCTGCGGGCCACTCGGTGCTGCTGGTGTCCAACCTGGACCCGGAGGTGAGAGGTCACGCGGTGACGCAGCAGCTGACCAATGGGAGCGCAGCGCTCTGACCTACGTGTGTTTGTGTCCACAGAGAGTTTCCCCCCACTGCCTCTTCATCCTGTTTGGTGAGACTGACTGCCGTCATTCCGGCTGCGCCCAGCAGGGGGAGCCTGACCTGCGATCTGTGTGTTTCAGGAGTTTATGGCGACGTCCAGCGAGTCAAGATCCTGTTCAACAAGAAGGAGAACGCGCTGGTCCAAATGAGCGACGCCACGCAGGCCCAGCTCGGTCAGAATCAGCTCTAATAAAATATATTTATTGTCTCTAAAATTCAGTCATGTTTTTATAACCAGAACCTGGTTGTGCTGGTTTCATTGAGTGACACGGTTTGTCTTTGAATTCTGACAAGATCAGGACAATTATATTTTTGGAATACTTTTCGTCTATATATATGTCCTAAATATATTTTGTAAAGTTTTATTATTTTAATTTTGTAAAAAAGAAAAAAAAATTAATTAGAATGTTTTTCATTAGTTAGAATTTTTTTTTAACATATTATAATAAAGTTTATTTATTTCCTATATTTCTGGATGATATTCAGGTTTTTACATTGTTCTCTGTGCAGCGATGAGCCACCTGAACGGCCAGCGTCTCCATGGAAACGTGATCCGGGTGACCCTGTCCAAGCACCCGGTGGTGCAGCTGCCGCGCGCGGGGGCGGGGCCAGAGGAGCAGACACTGACACAGGACTTCTCAGGCTCCGCCCTCCATCGCTTCAAGAAGCCCGGCTCCAAGAACTTCAACAACATCTTCCCTCCGTCAGCGACGCTGCACCTGTCCAATATCCCGTAAGGCCCCGCCCACTTCCTGCCTGCTGGGGCCCGCCCACTTCCTGCCTGCTGGGGCCCCGCCCACTTCCTGCCTGCTGCTGTGTGTGTGTGTCTGTTTTTGGTGAATTGTGGGGACCGTCTTCCTGTGTGTCTTTTTGGTGAATTGTGGGGACCGTCTTCATGTGTGTGTGTGTGTTTTTGGTTCCTTGTGGGGACCGTCTTCATGTGTGTGTGTGTGTGTTTTTGGTGAATTGTGGGGACCGTCTTCCTGTGTGTGTGTGTGTGTGTTTTTGGTTCATTGTGGGGACCGTCTTCCTGTGTGTGTGTGTCTGTGTGTGTGTGTTTTTGGTGCATTGTGGGGACCGTCTTCCTGTGTGTGTGTGTGTTTTTGGTGCATTGTGGGGACCGTCTTCATGTGTGTGTCCAGGTCATCGGTGAGCGAAGACGCCCTGAAGGACCTGTTCTCCTCCAGAGGTTTTGCTGTCAAGGCCTTCAAGTTCTTCCAGTATGTACAGCTTCAAGTCTTCCTGTGTCTTGTCCATGAGTGGTGATGTCACTTCCTGTGATCCCCAGGAAAGACAGGAAGATGGCGCTGCTGCAGCTGGCATCGGTGGAGGAGGCGGTGGAGGCGCTGATCGCCCTTCACGACCAGCAGCTGGACCACAACCAGCACCTCCGCGTGTCCTTCTCCAAGTCCACCATCTGACCCCGCCCCTGCAGCCCAGCGGCCAATCGCACGGCAGGGCCTCCCCGAGGGGGGCGGACCGGCAGCCGGGCCAGGCCTTGTCGCCATGGTTACGGATGCTCCTGAGCACATTCCTGAGCGGCAGCAGCGGAGCATTGTGGGTAACGGAGTCAGGACCAGGAGACCCGGAAATGTGTGCAGATGTTTTGGTTCCTGCTGAAACTTTTGAACTGAAACTGTTTTATTTGAACTCTTCATCATCCTCCTGCTGTTGTCTGACCATCATCATCATTTTGTTATTATTCCTGCTGTGGATGTTCGGGCTCTCCGTCTTTTGTGCCTTATTTTTCAGATTTTCTTACGGCCTGTAGGGGGCGCTCTGTGTGACTGTCTGGTGTGTTTCTGCTGTTCTGGGAGGTTTTTAATGTCGGCTCTATTTATACTGTAAAATGTGATGCTGTTGAAGCCCCGCCCACTTGTTTGTGTGTGTGTGTGGGTGAGTTTACATGTTGAAACCTGAGCAATGATCCATCTGGCCGGCTCAGGGTCAAAGGTCAGCACCGCCTCAATGTCTGGAGGGGTTAAACCAAGCCAATGTTTCTGTGCCTTTAAATTCAGGCGACCTGTTCCCATTATGACATCACTTCTTATGTTCTGGTCGGGTCCGGTGAACTGAACGAAGAACGCTCCAATTATTTCTTATTAATCTCAGGTTTATTTCCTGTTGAGACAAAAACACTAAAAGCTGTTAAACGTGAAGAAACAGTAAGTTCACTAATAATAAATCTGCTTTAATGATCTCATAAACCAGGAAATAAGCAGAAATATGACTCTACATCCAGGTAAAACATGTTTTATCACTATTTTTTTTTACTGTAATGTGACCTAAATAATCTGGATTATTATAATTCATTTGGTTCTGAATCAAGTTCAGTTTTAATACAAATAAAAACTGATCTGTCCTGGATAAAAATAATTTATCAATTTTTTTTTACAAATATAAGCATACATGAAAATGATTTTGAGGCCTCCTGAATTTAATTATTTAATTCAAAATTTCACTACCATTTAATCTGTCTCAGCCTGCTGGGCTTTTATTTTGAAACTTTGTGAATGATGAATGTAACGTCATTGTGGGCGGGGCCTTGTTGCATGATGGGGGTCAGTCTGGACTCCAACACATAAATTTGTTAAATCTTTATTTATTCTGAAGGTGTGACAGGAAGTTGGAGCATGAATAAATAAATAAACCTTACAACCAATGGCTGCCGTGCGTCTGTCAAAGTCCCGCCCACAGCATCTCCCATTGGCCAATCACAGAGTGATCGCTGACTGGAAACGGTTATTGTCCTGGTCCGTGATTGGTCCGTTTACAGCAGGCGTTTGTAACAATGGAAAACAAAATATACAAAAAAGACTCAAACATTCAGACGGGGTTCATCCGACAGCTGATGTCATCACCGAACGCCCGAGGCTGAGGACTCGTACACACACACACACACACACACAGCATGACTGACTTCAGCTGCAGAGAAATGTGTTTCCTTCATTGTTTTGGTCCAGTTCTGTTGAAATGTTTGGACCTTCAGAATAAAGGAATCATTTAATTACAGCGCTGCTGGCCACTGATTGGTCGACTGCTATGACCCCTTCGGAGGGGGGTGGGGCGTCTGAGTAACTTCTCCAAGTAACTGAATTTTTTCTCAGACCCATAAGTCACAAGACCACCAGGGGGCGCTGCAAGTCACATCAGTTGATTAGAAGTGTATCAGACTTCCTGTGGATTTCAAGGTAAAAGTCTTGTTGCTGCTCTGATTTCCTGGAAGTTAAAAGCAGTGAGGACCAATGAGGAGTCAGAGTGGCAGGTACTCTGTCCTGATTGGCTGATCAGAGCTCAGGTGTATTATTCTTCGGTGCTGCGCTGTGATTGACTCAGATTTATTTGTAGCACCAACAGAAACATAAATAGTTAAAAAAAACACGCACACACAGACTGCCTCATATAAAACCATCAGTCTCTGCCGCCTCTGTAACAGTAGGGGGGCTGGTAACCATGGTAACTACACATCCAGGATCTCCTCGGCGGTGCCGCCGCAGCGGAGCCGGTACCGACCCGTTCTCCAGCTGATGGTGGGGTCCCACAGCGCCGACAGGAAGATCTGCACCGACATAGACTCCCTGATGAACCACGCCACGGCGAAGTCCAGCTTGGAGAAGCTCAGGGCGCCGCCCTGCAGGTGAGTACATCAGTCAGCCGGCCCACACAACGCCAACACTCAAACCCTTTGACCTTTGACCCACCTGGATTCCAGTCAGCTGGATGTAGTCGGCGATGAACCAGGCAAGGCAGTGACACATGAAGAAGACCATCATGTCCCACCTGTAGTACACAGACCAATCAGAAAAGAGAGTCTCCTGCCACAGCTCGAAGCTCCGCTCCCGCCCTGTGATTGGCCGTACCTGAAGACGTGATGTGCAGCCCAGCCGATGATGAGGCTGGCCAGGAAGCACTCAGAGACGGGCTCCAGGACGGTGGCGGGAACCATGTTAATGCGCAGCTTGGTCCACCTGGTTCAGAAAATTTATCAACATTTTGCTACAGATGTGCAACCAATCAGGCGCCGGCCTGCCGCTCACCTGATCATGCGGGACTGGAACTGACCAACGGAGTAGGAGCCGGAGTTCTGCAGCGCCACCTGCGTTGCCATGGAGAACTTCCATCCTCTGAGGAGGAAGCAAGAGGAGGGCTCAAGCGAGTGCTAATATCAATGTTCTAATGCCGACACGCCAACGTCAACGATCTAACGCCGACACGCCAACGTCAACGATCTAACGCCGACACGCCAACGTCAACGATCTAACGCCGACACGCCAACGATCTAACGCCAACATGCCAACGTCAACGTTCTAACGCCGACACGCCAACGCCAACGATCTAATGCCGACACGCCAACGTCAACGATCTAATGCCGACACGCCAACGTCAACTTTCTAATGCCGACAGGCCAACGTCAATGTTCTAATGCCGACACGCCAACGTCAACGTTCTAATGCCGACACGCCAACGTCAACGTTCTAATGCCGACACGCCAACGTCAATGTTCTAATGCCGACACGCCAACGTCAATGTTCTAATGCCGACACGCCAACGTCAATGTTCTAATGCCGACACGTCAACGATCTAACGCCGACACGCCAACGTTCTAACACCAACGTCAACGATCTAACGCCGACAGGCCAACGATCTAATACCGACACGCCAACGTTCTAATGCCAACACGCCAACGTCAACGATCTAACGCCGACAGGCCAACGTCAATGATCTAACACCGACACACCAACGTCATCGATCTAACGCCGACACATCAACGTTCTAACGCTGACACGCCAACGTCAACGATGACACGCCAACGTCAACGATCTAACGCCGACACACCAACGTCAACGATCTAACGCCAACACGCCAACGTCAATGATCTAACACCGACACACCAACGTCATCGATCTAACGCCGACACATCAACGTTCTAACGCTGACACGCCAACGTCAACGATGACACGCCAACGTCAACGATCTAACGCCGACACACCAACGTCAACGATCTAACGCCAACACGCCAACGTCAATGATCTAACACCACACGCCAACGATCTAACGCCGACACGCCAACGTCAAGGATCTAACGCCAACACGTCAACGTTCTAACGCTGACACGCCAACTTCTAATGCCGACATGCCGACACACCAACGTCAACGATCTAACGCCCACACGCCAACGTCAACGTTCTAATGCCGACACGCCAACGTCAACGTTCTATTCTAACGCCGACACGCCAATGATCTAATTCTAACATGTAATATCAACGTTCTAAAGCCAACATGATGATATCAATGTTCTAAAGACAACATGCTAATTCAAATGCGGTAATAACATGATAATATTAATGGTGTAATGCAAACATGCTAATATCAACATTCTAATGATAACATGATAATATTAATGGTGTAATGCAAACATGCTAATATCAACATTCTAATGCTAACATGCTAACACCCATGTGCTAGTGCTAATATACTAACACTTAAATGCTAATGCTGAGGTGTTAAAGCTGCCGTGGGCACGGAAACATGCCACTGCTAACATGCTAATGCTAACCCCCAATTCTAACCTGTCTGCGATGGCTTTGGCCATGAAGTAATCCTCGGCGATGTACTGGGCAAAGGCCACCAGGCCCCCCGCCTGGTCCAGAACGTCCTTCCGCATCAGACACGACATTCCCGTCACGCACTTGATCCCCGTCACATTGGCCGAGATGTAGGAGCGGGGGTGAGACGTCCCGAAGTACACCTGCACACAGGAGGGCGGCGGTCAACGCCGGCCCCGCCGCTCGGCCCGCTGACCTCTGATCCTGTGACCTCACCTGCTCCAGCGTGGCGGCGAAGCCTTGACGGTCGGCGACGTACGGCAGCCCGTGGACCAGACCCACCTTCTCCGTCATCTGATTGGTCAGGTCGGTCAGAGTGTCGGGTTTCACTGTGGGACACAAGGGGGCGGAGTCACAGGCTGCTGGGGGCGGAGTCTGAGCCACAGCTGGACCCAGCCGGGTCCAACCACCATGTCTCCAACAGAACATCAGACTCCACACAGAGAGCCTCCCTCAGCAGGTTCTGGTTCCGTTTCTGACCTCGGATGCCGCTGTCACAGATCCACACCAGTCCGTACTTGGCTGCTTCGTATCCGGGCATCAGGTTGTTGATCTTGGGGTTAATCCCAACCTTCTTCCCACCTGAGGAAGAGGAAGAGCGAAGGATGATGAGGGTGGAGACAGGAAACAGGAAACAAACAGCAACAGGAAGCAGAAAACAGGAAGTAGGAAGCAGGAAGTCCTTAGCAGTGTCCGTATTCAGGGTCTGTATCCTTCACTAATAAATGATGACAGGAAGGGAAAAGCTGTGAATTCGGACAGGTCCGGCCTCCACCCACTGTCCCCACCCACCCCAGCGTAACTCATGTTGCCTAGCAACCATGACAGCTGACGTTCAGAGCGTTGAAGAGAAAAACAACAGAGCCGAAGTTTGTTTTTTGGTCATGTATTACTGATTTCTGTATTATTCTTCACCTTTTATAGTAAAGGCTGTTCATAGTAAAAAACAAATCTGTTAGTTTGATTCTAAAATGTTCAAACATATTTTGCACATTTCTACCAAGAATAAATATAAGTAAATTATTCATTTTCAAATATAATACTGTCCAAATCTCAGATAAGCCATTGCAGTTAAATTAAACTAATATGTTTGAAGGCTTAACTTTAAACAATCAAACTGATTTGATCAGGAATAAATGAAATACTTTAGTAAACCAAACATTTTATTGCTAGATGTTAAATGTCTGAATAATATCTGTGTTCAACTTCCACTCACTGGGGGAAACTGGGAACCAGCAGACATGGCGTTTTGCAACCTGGAGCCAGGCTGTTAACGCAGCAATACTGGAATTACATTGTAATTACTATGGACCTGCAATGAATCATGGGATATGGTGGGCGGTGAAGAGTACAGCGGACCCATCCGATAAATCTGGGGTTTGAACGAGTCTTTGATTTTGGAGGGGCTTCGTCGCTACGCCTACAGAGAGCCTGAGTTCGGACTCGGCTCTCGACTCACCAATGAACAGTCCGGCGTCGACGTTGGGATACTTTCCCAGCAGCTTCTTGCAGACGTCCACAGCCGGGTCGTCCTGGTCCTGGACACAGAGCAGGATCTCGTACTGAAACACACACACACACACACACCTGAGAACCAGAGCCACCTCGCTAAGGCTCCTCGTTAAGAAGGACTCCAGCTGGTTCCGTCCAGGAAGTTCTGACGGCGGTTCAGGAACGTCCTCACCAGCAAGAGAACAGGAAACACTGAATGCTGACTTCCTGTTAGTTCAGTTTGGAGGAACCGTGAACACTTCAGTTGGAGTCCAAATTGTTCTGAACTGAACTATTTTGTTCAATCCTAAGCAGCCACCTGATGGTGGGGTGGGCTGAGGTTAGTGTGGGGTCAGGGGTCAGGCGCTGACCTTGGGGTAGTCCAGGGTGAAGAAGGTCTCCAGGTTGGAGATCAGGTTGGGGTCGACGCCCTTCAGCGGCTTCAGCAGAGAAACGCCCAGGACCTGAGCAAACGGCTGCTTGACCTCTGACCTCTTCCTATGGAGGTGGAGACGCCTGGAACACAGAGGTCAGAGGTCAACAATAGGTCTCACTTTTTTTAGCAACATATTCCACATTCCTGAGCAGGCACCTTTGTATTCATGTGTTTCTGGTACGCCTGTAAATCTGACGCACAGCTGCAGCCGCTAACAGCAGCTTTTTTCGGTTAATTTGTGTTTCTAATCGATCTGATTGGATGCTGGAAAACACTATTGCTATGTCCAAGTTGTGCTAAAAGCAGTTAGCCTATCAGTGAAGCTATGCTGCCTACAATAGCATAATAATGCTAACATGTACGAGCTAACACTAATTTCTAAAGAAGCTGAATGAATGATCAGAACTTCCTGATCGGATCGGTCCGATCTGAAGCCGAAGCTCAGAACCAGTTTGGACTGAAAGCCCAGCAGAACCAGTACAGGTTCTACTGGGCTCTGCTGGGTCGGTCTGGATCTCAGCCTACATGCATTAACGTTTGCCCTCCAGATGACCTTCAATAGGAACCTGGATGCTTCACTTCCTCCAGCTGGGGAAGAACAGCGCCACCCACTGGAGCCGATGTTCTCCTAGTGCTCCTGAGGCTTTGCTGACCTCTGACCTCGTGAGCCAATAAGTCCAGGAGAAGGAAGCAGCAGGAAGTAGTTCTACTGCGTTGCTCTCAGCTTCCTGCAGGTAAACGCGTTGCCATGGTAATCAGACCACCTGGTTGCTGTGGGAGGACCTCCAGTAGCAGTCAGTACTGCAGCGACTCTAAAGAGGCTTCTGCTCAATGACGTCATCAGCTGATGCTGAGGCAGGAGTAGGGGATGTGACCTTCCCCCTATTCTCTGTATCCATGGAGATACTCAACACCTTGTTGCCATAGTTACACATAAAAGTAACTGTCTGCAGGTAAAAACTCAGAACAAATCTCCTTCCAGCTGCTCAGCATCCAGAATCAGAGGGGATAATCAACCATTCAGCCTGGATAACAATGAACTAAAGTCCAGAAAAAGAACCAATCAGAACCAAGAACCAATCAGAACCACCAGGTTCTCCAGACCCGGTTCGGTCCAGAGGACAACCCAACGTCATGACTCTACTCCGGTAATCTCCACCTCTTAAGTTTTGCGCAATAAGCATCAAATCTGTTCAGAAAGCCGGCACCGAACCGAAGAATGATGACGTCATAGATGAGTAACTAAGTCTTGATTACAAACTGACACCAACGGCTGAAACAAAACAAACATCTGCTTTTCAAAATCAGGTTCACCAAATGTAACCGGAACGAACTGATTCTCAGCCCAATCTGAACGCCTCACAGAACCGATTTAAGCTCCACTCGGTGGATCGCCACCACGGATCGCCGGGATCCCGCCCCGCTGATACCGGGCCCAGTGGGGTGGTTCTAACCCGGTACGGTGCTAAACGCTCAGCAGTCCCCCGAACATTCAATTTATCCGCAGTTGCTAGCAGCTAGCTGTTAGCTGAGCGGTTACTCACACATAGATGATGGACATGAAGTGCATGAGCCACAGAACCGCGAACAGAACCAGGCCGAACAACGAGAAGCCCTGCAGGGCCACATCCAGCGGGGCCATGCTGGCTGGCAGGCCGCCTCGGGTCGCTCTGGCACCGGTCGGACGGCGACCAGCTGACCGGCCTCACAGCGGAAACAGCCGAGGGAGAGGCGGGTGTGTTCAGGCCGGAGATCGGGCCTCCTGCCGGGTACAGGGAACCGGAACCAGTGCGGGGTTTGGAGCTCCACCAGGCGGGACTCAGGCTGCGTATCCGGTGGTCCAAACGGTTCTGGAAACCCTGGAGGTTCCGAGTCCCGGCTCGCAGTTGGTTTCGGTTGTTTGACAGTCAGCAGACCGACCGACGGTCAGCTGACCAACTGGAGCTGAGACGCCGGAAGCTGCCGAACGGTGACGGCGTTTCCGCTTTTCAAAATAAAAGGCCGCATTTAATAATAAAAGCGTCTTTTTGATTCTCGGTTGGTTTGAGTGTAGTTAAATGTGGCTTAGTTTAGTTTAGTTAAGCAGAGTCTAGATTAGATTAGCTGATGTCAGACCTGACCAGTTTACTTTAGTGAAGTTAAATGTATTTATTTTAGTTCTCATCCACATTAACAGAACAAACCTGATTCTGAATCAATAATGATCCAAATATAAATTCTTAGAATTATGAATAATTATCTAAAATATACAGTGAATATCAGACAGAATAACTTAGAAATTAATAGTTTTATATTTACAGTTACTAACATTAGCTTAAAGCTCACACTGTCTCCCCGATCAAACATCTGGAGGCCCTGAAGGCATCATGGAACAGGTGAGTTTACCTGAGGGCCCTGAAGGCATCATGGAAACATTGAACCACAGGTGAGTCAGGCTGAATGACTCAGACAGGAAACAAACGTTTCAACACCTGAAACCAAACCAGAACCTCCAGACCCAGAGAGGTCCAGTGGGACCAGAACCACAGTACTCTGGTTGGGTTCTGGTTCTGTTCCTGAAGCCGTTCCAGTTAGCCGGATTGAGTCCAGGAAACCAAACAGGAAGTCACCTTGGGGTCGTGACCTTCATTTAACTGTAATAAACGCTTCCAATCAGCTGCCAGTCCGTCGTCATGGTGATACGGTTCCCAGTGCTGGTTCTGATCAGAGGTCAGAGGTCAGGACAGGTGGCCCCTGTGGGCCCAGCTGTTGATCCAGAACCAGAACCTTTTGGACCGGCTGCTTGGCTTTGGTTTGCCGAGTCACGATTCCCAATCTGGACTGCCTATTGGAGGGAGTCTGACCCGTTCCTGCGGTTCTGGTCCAACCCATTTTGATCTGTCTGGTTCTGTCCAGGAACCAGACAGCTGGTAACTACCAGCTGGTAGAGAACTACCAGCTGGTTCTGGAGCAGAGAACCGGGCCTCATCAGGTCCGATAGACCAGATCAGAACCAACTGGATTGGAACCAATTGGATCAGAAGCAATTGGATCAGATCAGTGTGAGGATCTCAGTAGAACCTGGTTCTGGTTCCGGCCCGAGGTTCTGCTGAGATTCCATCCAGCTTCAGGACGGTCACCATGACTCAGAGTTTCTGTGGTATGATGACATCACTTCCTGTCCCATAACCCGACCTGCAGCAGAACTTCCCGTCCAAACATCATGAGGGAGTTGAAGATCCGGTTTGGAACCGGTTCAGCCTTTGGGTTCTGCTCGGGTTCTTTGGATCGTAGTTGGTCTGGTTGATCCAGAACCAGAACCATCCAAACATCAGGATGTTTCAGTTTTTCTGTTTCTTATTAAAAACTAAAGGAGAAAAAGGAGAATCTGCGTTTTTATTGGTGCAACTTGAACACATCAGGAGGAAACGACCATATATGGAGCCTGGGTGTGAATACTTAATGAGGACAAAAACCAGAAGGAGTGAGAACTCTGAGCGTATCAAAGATCCTCTATGAGGACAGAGTGCCACTCCATCCAGAAACCTGGATCAGGAATGAGCTGCTTTTACTGTAACTATACAGTTAGAATAAACCAGTTGTTCCTCTGGGGTCAGAGGTCATTCTGAGGTCAGTCAGGGGTCAGTCAGAAGCTCCTCCCCCCTGCGACCAGCTGCACTCTGAATTCTCCTTCCAGGACGACTCCTGGGTGTTGTAGACCTCCTGTGGATCAGAACCAGTTAGAACCAACCAATCAGAACCAACCAGAACCAGTCAGAACCAGGCAGAACCAACCAATCAGAACCAGACAGAAACAACCAACCAGAACCAGTTAGAACCAGTTAGAACCAACCAAAACCAGTCAGAACCATTTAGAACCAGCCAATCAGAACCAACCAGAACCAACCAACCAGAACCGGTCAGAACCAGTTAGAACCAACCAATCAGAACCAACCAGAACCAGTCAGAAGAAGGGATGAGAGATAAGTGGTCAGTATTGGGCCCGGTTCTGGCCCATTTCCCACCTTCTTCCAGATGGGGGCGCTGGCCTTCAGCTGGGTGACGGCGTGCTGGATGGCCTCCTGGCTGTCCTGGCGGTGCGGAGAGGAGATCGCCATGACGACGCTGGCCTCACCCACCTTCACCCACCTGAGGGAGGAAGAGATGGGTGAGGCTTGTCGGCGATGACGTCACAGCACGGTGGGCGGAGCCTCACCCCAAGCGGTGGTGGATGCAGACGTGCAGCAGCGAGGGCCAGCGGGCCCTCAGGGCCCCCGCCAGCCGGCTCAGCTCTGATTGGACCATGGCCTCGTACGCCTCGTACTGCAGACCAATCACCTTCCTGCCCTCCACCTGGTCCTCCCGGGTCACACCTGCACAGGAAACGGGTCAGCAGCGCCGACAGGGGGCAGCTGGTTAGGATCTGGTTCCTGATCAGTTGGTATTGATCCGACTGGTTGATCAGAAGTGAAGGTAGAGGAAGAGAGGAAGAACTGAGGAAGAGGAGGATGATGAAGGTCGAACCTATAAACACAGAGACGGCGCCGCAGCGGCTGCTGCTGACCGAGTCCACCACATCCTGTACCGACAGCCAATCACGGCTCAGCCTGATGATGTCCCTGGGTGGCTCCGCCATGAGTAGAGGTCGGTCCGGTTCTGGTTCTGGTCCGGTTCTAGCCTCCGCTCAGCGGCGGCACCACTGCCACCTCGTCGCCGTCCTGCAGGCTCAACTGCTGGTTGCCGATGGCGACGTACTGCCGGTGTACAGCCAGAACCACGCAGCCCTGCAGCGCCACCAGCCTGCAGAAACACAACGAGACGCCGTCAGCGTGTCGCGCCGCCGCCTGGTCGCTGCGTCTGAGCGTGCCTACCTGGGCTGTTTCCGTAGCAACAGAGCCCACAGGTCCCCGCTGCTGATTGGTGTTGGCACGGCAACTAGCTCCTCCTCCCTCAGTCCGGTCAGCTCGGCGCTCCTAGCGAAGTACAGCACGGTCACCTGAGGAAGAGACAGTTTTTCCTTCCACTCAACTTCCCACCAATCAGCTGGTAAACAGGCTCTGAGCAGCCAGTTGCCATAGTGACGACCTTTAGCATCTGACCACAGAATAAAATTTATTTCTATAAGACCTTTCAGCAGCAAGACTGATCAAAGATCCTCATCATAAAACATTTAATCTGATCGATGCATCAGATTATTGATCAGATTATTGATCAATGTTTCAAAAGCAAATCAGTGATTCTTAGATAAGGGAGAAAATGGGTTCAAATTTTAAAAAGAAACAGGTAATTATTCCTCAAGCTTCTGTGTTCAAACATGACAACATGTTTAGTAAAGACTCGGCTGCAGACTCTCAGCTGGAACGACAGTTTTAATGGACCCAGAACTTTGTCAACATCATCTGACAAAAATACATAGAAAATTATTTCTCATTGACCATATTAGTGGCATTTTTACTCAGTTTTACAGACAAATGCGTCTCAAGAACAAACTAAAAATGATTTAAAACAAAAAGCAACATAAAGTCAATCTGACAGAGACAAACCAGAGTAAACAGAAATCCTTGATGCATGTGAAGTAATTTTATGTAAAATACATTAAAATTAATTAACTGCACACTTTAGTTATCATGACTGTGACGAACAACTGAGGAATAAAACGTAAGAAAAAACTAAAGAATAACATAAGCTAACCGGAGCTGCCTAGCCTGTTAGCAAAGGGAGAAACAGGAAGTGGTCACGGGGTCCTCAGAGCTTCTGGTGCCCCCAATAATGCCTGATTTTCTTACTTTCTTTTTATGTCTGACGGTCTTGACAAAAACTTCGGACAAAATTTCAATCAGTGACGTGAGGCAGAGCCTGTCATCATGGAAATTAATACAGTACAGACCAAAAGTTTGGACTCACCTTCTCATTCAATGAGTTTCCTTTATTTTCATGACTATTGACATTGTAGATTCACACTGAAGGCATCAAACTGTGAATTAACACATGTGGAAATATGTACTAAACAAAAAAGAGTAAAACAACTGAAAATACGCCTTATATTCTAGTTTCTTCAAAGTAGCAACATTTAGCTGCGATTACTACTTTGCACACACTCTACATTCTCTTGATGAGCTTCAACAGGTCGCCAGTCACCTGAAATGGTTTTCACTTCACAGGTGAGCCCTGTCAGGTTTCTCTACAATCTAATCTACAATTTTCATAATCATGAAAATAAAGAAAACCATTTGAATGACGAGGTGTGTCCAAACTTTTGGTCTGTACTGTCTATAATGATAAAATAATTTATATTGCTATTTTCACCCTGTGGTTTGTACTATAAAGTATTTATTTTTCATTTAGCTTAACAAATTTTGATAATTTTTTCTTCAAAATCCATGAATGTTCGCATTTTCCCATTGAAATGCTCAGAAGTGCAGCAGGTGAGGCAGCAGTGAGCCGAGCCTCACCTGGACTGATCAACCTCACTAACTGCACTGGCTGCCACTCGATGCTCCTCCTGTCTGAACGCCGCCAAATAAAATGGTTAAAAACATTTAATATATTAACTGATTTTCCATCATTTAGCTTATCTATGTAATTTACAGTGTTTTTGTCACCAACTGTGTGTGTAACGTGTTTCTGAGCAGCGATCAGAAACCAGAGAACAGATTGGAGGTGAGGCAGGCA
>CAEFZX010027592.1:0-51100 GCA_903066825.1 Alfaro cultratus | reverse complement strand
CACAAAGGCTTTGGAGTGACCTAGTCAAAGTCCAGACTTGATTACAGCTGTGATACTGTGGCATTACTATAAACAGGCTGTTGATGCTCAAAAACCCTCCAATGTGGAGGAATAAAGTGGGCCATAATTCTTCCACAGTGGATACAAAAGACTTGTTGCTATTATTTGCAAAGCTTTATGGGAGTTGTTGTTGTTGTTGTTGTTGTTTTTGCTGCCAAGCCTGGCACATGTAAGCATTAGGTTTGTTTGTCACATTACTCAATATATCGATTATTAGCATGATAAATTAACAATAAGCTCAATCATTTTCAGCTGTATGATTTATAGTTTTTCTTTTCTCTCTCTTCTATCTAAAACTGGATGACAAAAGTATTTGGTCTCAACTGGACCTTTTTTTCCAAAGGATAATTTTGCTTACAGAGACTCATGATTCATTTTATTTGTTGTTTCTGTTTTTGTTTATTTATTTAGAAAATTTAAAATGTCTTCCAGTCCCAGTGCTAAATATTCATTAGAAATTATAGTTTATTGATCTTTGAGAATGTGTTCTTTTCATTACCATGCCATTACGTTATATAAAAATGGCCTCCAAACAACAACATTGTCGTTAATCGCAATAACCTTTGGGACAATTTATCGTCCAGCAAACTTGATCACGACAGGCCTGGGTTTAGGGTGTAATTACTTTTTCCACATCTGGTGTTTTGGACAGATTTTCTCCGTACTGTCAAAGGAATCATGATTTGAAAACTGCACTTTTTGTTAACTCAGTTTATCTTTGTCCGGAACTGGAACTGGTTTGATAACCCGAATCTTAGAAGTGAAAATTAAAAAAGGAAAAAATCTTTAAATGGGCAAATGCAAAACGCATCAACAGGTGACGAAACAAGCAGCACTTTGGATATGATGAGAGAAAACTGCTGACTGAATACTCTGTGTTAGACATTGCACCTCAAGGACCCGTGTGTGGGAGACAAATTGAACTAAAGCAGACCCACTGGCAGCTCGGAGTCTCCAGGTCCCATAACCTTGCAAGTCATTGGAAAGCAGGGCTGAGACGGCAGTAACTGCCACTCAGGAAGAAATAACAGATACAATAACTAACAGGAAAACATGCAGATTGACAGCTTAGCCCGTTCTCGCACGTTCTCAGCTCTACTCTGTGTTTTTATTCTCCCAGTAAGCTTTTTTTTATTGGAGTATCTGCGCTTTCCCAGATCGGGCTGTTACTACAATAAAGTCTTCATGGCTTTATTGAATGCGTTTGTTTCCTCGCCCCAAGAATTATGGCTTCCTGCAGTATTCAGTCAGTGTGTATACGAATGTGTTTTCTCTGGCTGTAAGCGCTTCCCCTGTTCTGTGTCAGCGCGCATAGAGGCATGGAGTATATGTTTTTTTTTTTTTTTATAAATCAATTTTCACTGGTTGTCAGCACTAAGGCTACTGTCGGCAGCAGTTGATGGAGCTCCGCTCTGCTGTAAGGCCCTCTGATCTATCAGCTGTGACGTAATGCTCTCCTCAATCAGCGGCTCTGGGAACTGTAAATCAGAGAGCTGCTGCTCTGCGTGGCGCTAATGCCGGCTTCCTGCTCCCAGCTCCACCACTGAGCTCATCCACTGTCCAAACAGCCAGAGAACAGCAGGATAAGTGCCGGACGTTTTAATTGCTCCTAATGGCCTCACATATCAGCATCTCAATAATGCACTTGTAGCTCCGTCCCCAGAAAAATAACAGAAAGTGGGAACAATCCAGATGTTTTAGACTGAAAGTTCACTTTTTCATACTTTGTTTCCAAGGAGTCGCTCTTTGTTGTAGTCGTCCTCTTAACTCGTTGAGGGTCCTTCAAAGACTTCAGTTACCTTTTCATTCCCCGTGGGTATGTTACGGATGGAAAATGTTACCCTATGTTACGAATGTTACCCTGACTGCAGTCTTTGTGTTTGACAGCTGTTGTGTACTACGTTTTACCTAAGTCCGAAACCTCCCATCTGTCAGCTGATCGGTTTATCCGGTGGGAAATGTAAATTCAAAGATTGAGAGATCAAAATCACAAGAAGATTATTCTTTTTTGTTTGTTTCTGTGGTGTGAAACTATGAAACAGATTGACTGGAATTGAAGAAATGTCCAAACATTAGAAAATTTAACCTTCTGCACGAATGGCCTGCACTAAGTACAATAAATTATCCTGATATGTTATGTTGTTTTTATAGCATAATTAGCATCAATATTATCATTATTATTGTTGTTAATACCATTAGAGACACTTTTATGGCTATTGTAAGCAGATTATTGGACGTACTGGATTAATAAAGCAAAATGGAGATATATTGTTACAAATAGGAAGAAATAGTTGTGATGTTGCTGGAGAAGGGATGGGTTTTAATACTTTTAGATCTGCTTAGACACAAGAAATTTACAGTTGGTAAATTTGACAAAAGTAAAAATCAGATGTGCACTTCGAGTCACACGCTTGTCTCTTAGCAACCAAATAACAAATATTGTTATTGTTCATAAAACATAAGATTTCTTCTGCTCTTTTGAAAGACTACTTGTCTTATACCACTTACAATTTAAGAATTGTGCAGTTGCTGAATTTTGCAGAAAAGTGAAAATGTTTTCTTTGTCATTGGTGGCGAATATATTATAAAACAGACATTCGACACGACAGTAAAGATTAGATTTTTACTTCGTGGCAGTTCGTTACCAGAAAATACGCTCATTTCCTAACACCAAATGAATGTTATTGTTTAGGAAACATAAGATCTTTTGAAATGCTGCTTATCTGCTTAGACGCAAGAAATTTACAGTTGGTAAATTTTGCAAAAGCAAGAATCAGAAGTTTACTTCGTTCCCAGAAAACACGCTCGTCTCGTAGCAACCAGCTAACAACAAATATTGTTATTGTTCATAAAACATAAGATTTCTTCTGGTCTTTTAAAATAACACTTACTTCTTAACAAGAATTGTGCAGCTGGTGAATTTTGCCGAAAAGTGAAAATGTTTTCTTTGTCCTTGGTAGTAAAAACATTTTAAAGGAAACATTCAACACAAAAGTAAAAATCAGATGTTTACTTTGTGGCACTTGGTTACCAGAAAACGCGCTCATCTCTTAGCAACGGAGTGACATCAAATATTGTTATTATTCAAAATACATTTCTTTTGCCCTTTTGATATACTGCTTATCTCATACAACTTAACAGGAATTGTGCAGTTGGTGAATTTAGCAGAAAAGTGAAAATGTTTTGTTATTGGTGGTAAATTTATTATAAAACAGACATTCAACACAAAAGTAAAAAAATCAGATTTTTACTTTGTGGCAGTTCGTTAAAACACGCACATTTCCTAACACCAAATTAAAAACACATAATGTTACTCTTTAGAAAACATAAGCTCTTTTGAAACACTGCTTATGCTTACCCACTCCTTTGGACATGTGTTATTTATTTTATTGTTGTCATTTCAATTTGTAGTTCAGAACATTCAAGAAACATGAGAATGTTGGGTGAAGTCAAAACCTTTTATGGAATCTTCTTTTTGATGAGCCGTTTTTGAGATTTAGCGCTGATTTAGCCATCGATTGACCAAAGAATTGCTTGGTGTCTGATAACTCGTCAGTCCAAAGCTGAAAATTCAGATCATTTTATGACGCGTAAAGGCGCCAGACAAACTTCTGACCACATGTTTTTTGAGGAAGACGACTCCAAGCTTGCCCTTTTCAGTATTAGTAAGGTGTATAAAATGAAAATGAATTTTCTACATAACCCAAAATATTAATCTCAGTGAGAAACCAAAATGTTTAGAAGTTTTAATATCAGCCCTGGAGGGTAAAAATAAAAAAACAGCGTGCAGTTCTTTTTTGCTCCAGTATTTTTAGATATCTGTCAGCAGGTGTTTGATTGCAGAGAATGCAGTTTAAATGCATTTGGAAAAACCTCAGATTTGGATAAAGTAGTCACTACCACAGAATGCTCTCTGTTGTTAAATACAACATGGTTATAGTAAAATCAAAAGTACAGCTGCTGCTGCTTCAGTTTCCGTGATCAGTTCTGATCGGTTCTTGCATTTGTTTGAATGGCTGACTGTGCTACTAAAGCTATCACTTCAAATCCATGTGACTGGAAATAATTGATCAGTCATACATATTGAAATTAGATGCATTCAGCAGTGACATACTTCCACTAATGCACATATTTTTCATTTAGCGTTTTTGCTAATTTTGAAAACATTTAGCATACTTAGCTAATTTTCGTAACTGTTTGGTAAACCAAACAAATTAAATCAAATTTGATGTTTTAGTTTTTGACTGTTTAAAATGAGCAACAGGCAAAGTCAAATGCCAAGTTGACATCATAGCTGGAATTAGCGCATTAGCACTCAAGTATTAGCTTCTGCTAAGAGATGTTGATGTGGGGCTTTAGCATTAGCAGAACTAATATTTATGTGCTTTAAGGTTGGCTCAGTTGGCTTTTTAGTTAGCACGTTGCTAACTAAAAAGCCTATTGCTAGCACTACTCGTTTTTTTTTTTTCTTCTGTTGTCTCAGGTTCGATCAAAAATAAAACCTGCCATGTTTCTTTTATGTTGGTGTCTCCCTCTGCAAAGGTATCCATAAACCTGCCCTGAATACAGATCTACACCAGATTCAAAGATTTCTCCTGTTTTGTTTTTTTTCTTCAGATTTTGATTTGCAGGGGGAAAAAACAACCTTCCCTTCCACTTCACAGTAATGCATTACTTTATGCTGGTCTATCATATAGAAATCCAATAAGATGCATTGAACTAAAATAAATTTTTCGTTGTAACATGAAAACATTGGAAATGTTCAAAGGATATGGATACTTTTGTAAGGCTGTGTGCATCTTATGAATCCTGAAGTTGTTTACAGTCTGAAATTACCAATGCGCCTCCCATAATAAGCAACAATGGACACAGTTGCCTACATTAACATGAAGTATCTGTCCTAAGGCATCGGTCTGCAGAGAAAGACAAATTGGCTCTCTGTCTTCTTCAGAATATCAGAACATAACAAAGGTCCCATCAAATGGCATATCAGAAAACAGACCTTTAGATGAAAATAATGACACAACTCCGGTGGTTCTCTGGTTGTGGAAAAGCCCAAGCGCACGTTTCAAGTTACCAGAAAGGCATTAAAAGCGAGTGACATTCTAAAAATGAAAGGCATGTGAGAGGCCTAACCTCTGTAAATCAAGTGTGCTGATCCTGACAGATTTTTCTGGGTTTATAAAGCCAAACCCCAGCATAAAAAAAAATAAAAAGGCAACATTAGCTGTCAACACACAGCTGAACTAAAATTCAGCAATTGAATCCAGCCAGCGCCGTTATAGTTGCCCCGCTCAACCTCCCCGAGCTGCTCTCCGACTTTATGATTGCTTCCATCTTTCCTCCCAGTGGGCAAGAATCACTTTGTCACTTTAAACAGATGTTGCTTTTGGCAATATGACTAATGCTGTCATTTTGCTTCCAAGGTGTATAAGCGCTGCAACCCACAAGACAGAGGGGGGGACCTTATTGTAGGTGGCGGCGTTGTTGGATAAATCCAAAAGCAGCGATTTGACAGCAAACGTATGAAAGAGATCATAAATAAAGAGAGGTAAAAAAAATAAAAATCAAAAATCCAGAGAAGTGCTCTGGTAATATTGTACTCCGGTGGCACGGTGACCTCCTTCTGCTTTAAAGGTGGAGGCAGAGCTTGATAAGGAAGGTCAAAACCTGGGATTTATTTATTTACCCATGAGTTTGAGGATTTCCTCCAAAGAATAGCTTGCTGACTTGGAGAGATAATGGTTGCCGGAGTTCGAGACGTTTCCCTATCAGGAGGACGCACACACACACACGCGCACACAAGAAAGGTAACAAACCCTACAGAGATGTGCAGAGTTCAACAGATGGAGCCGGGAAGGGCAGATGGAACGAGCCGCAGCAGTCCTCTCGCAAAGGGACGCTGTACTGTAAACGTCAGCACAAGAAAGTCAAACTGGGTGGGGAGAGAGAGAGAGAGAGAGAGAAAGGACAAGACGTGAGGGTTTGAAGAGGATCCTCTCTGAAGGATTTAAGGTTTAGAGCATGGAGTTTGGAGGATTATTGGCATGGTCAGGATTTTTCAATGAAATACATGATCTTCTAGTGCTACGGGAGTCGCGGCTTAGAGGCAGAGAGGCTGGTGTCAGGTCGGTCAACATTTTAAAGAAAAAGACAGACTACAGGCTCCTACACAGGTGTTCACTGCAAAAAGGGAAGGAACTAAAAAAAATTGAAGGGAAAGAGTAGCATAGGGTTACAGTCGCTAAAAACTGATGGCTACAATCAGAGATAGAGTAAGAATTAAGATAAAAAGAAAAGGCAATTAATTTCAAAAGCAGGGTTTCGCAAATATATAAAGTGGGTCTGTAAAGTCACAGATGTATGGACTGAAACAATGGAAGCTAACCGCTGAGAAGGTATTTTTATTACCTCGTGTTCACTAAAGTCAGCCTAGTGTTGGCTGAGAAATGCAACTCAGATGCTGATTAAAACAATAAAGGTGAACATATAAGGTTGACCCCAAGACAACGCTACTGAAAGTGTTTGTGCACAAGACGGCACATTTCCCGGACTATCAGTCCCATGCCCTCCTGCAAACAGATGCTTCTGGTTTTTCAATGTAAAATCATATTCAAAAAATCCGATTAATGTAACAACACTGTTAAATTTTTTTAGATGTTCCTGATTAGTTTTGAATATATATATATATATGAGCCTCCTTGCAATGCATGTTTAAATTTGTTGTGAAAGTCTGTGAAAGAGATCATATGTTCCTATGGTATCACAGAGGACATAGCTACACCTTGTGAGTCAAAAGGTCAAAAAATTAAAAAAACTGGTGGAAAGTTATTAATAATGCAATGTATAAACTCATCTACCTAACTAAATAGTCAACAAAAACATCAAATACTCAAACTGTTACTTTAAAGAAAGCAAAATACAATACAATAAAGAAACGCCTGCGTTTGGTAGAACCCAGTGATGCAATCTGTGACATCATTTAAACAGGAAATGCTGGGCCGGCCCCAATCATACACCTGCTCAGGGTGCAGCATCTCAAAGGACAAGCAGTGGTGAATAAAAAGAAAACAAACAGTTTAACAAATGTGGCTTTGACCAAAAGAAACATTCATATTTACCAAATGCTTTAGAAGTGTTTGGTTTAAGTAAAACTTATACTTGGATGTAGGCTGCACCATAATACTAGCACAAACAAACCCGGGATAGTGAGTGAAGCCAAGTTACTACGGCAATGTTCAAATGAAAGCATCATGACCTACAATAGAGCGATGAAATAAATCAGAAATATATTTAAGGGTCGAGTATAAACACAAACTGAAACACTTCGTCACACACCCATTCAAGGTTTGGCACTCAGAGGCCAAAGCCTTACAGCACCATCCAAGGTTCATCTGTTAAAACCACAAAAATCTGTGTTGCATTGAATGAAGGCAAAAAAAAAAAAAAAAGCAAAGGAAAAAAAGAAAAAGCAGCTTGTGAACTTCCCTAACCTTCCCTAAACTCTCTCTGCATTACTTTGAGCACAAAAGTATCAAATTGTTGAGCACTTACACAAAAAGCTTCCCTGCACTGTTAAAGGCCTGCCTTTTTTTTTTTTTTTTTTCACCGACCACACGTCTCGCATTTCGTTGTTCTCCTTGTTTGTCACGCCGACGTAAAAGCCTTCATCAAACCTATAACTCAACCCTAAAGCAGAAAAACTAAAAGGCAGCATGGTTTTCTCTGCTCCTGGCTATCTGGTCTCAGAATAGGTCCCTAAGCCAGACACCGGATTAAAGATACAGTTTAGCTCTGTTGACAACTCAGATGGGTCGTCTTATCATATCAGCCCCTCCAGTTTTGTTTGGTACCAACTGTGCTTACCTCCACCTGTCAAATCTCAGTGAAAATCTTCATGACATAGCAAATTACCAGACCCTTCCTCACTGTTTTGACACTGTGATTGTCTCTGGCTCTGTGCCCCTGACGCAACATTCGGTTAGCTTTGGCTATTTCCATACGAGTTTCTCTCTATTTTCTTTTAAACAAAACTAGTGCTCTGTCTAATGTGTCAGAATTGTAATCTGCTGCCTAAAACACCTCCCATCTTTATGCGACAGGAGCTTACAGTGCTTATATTTGGGCTTTTTAAGCTGATATTTTCTGCGCGGCATTGATCCCTAAATTAAATTACGTGCGGCTTCGACACCTGGAGTGCGCCGAGTCGCTGTTTGATGATGACCCCCATTTCAGCAGAGGGTAAATGCAAAGAGGTTTTTGCACACCTGAGGATATGTTGGTTTGAGCTGCAGCCCTTTTACCTTTTGTTACACTTACATTTCATCATATTGAAGTGATGCAACGCCGTGATAATGACTAACAATCGCACATTATTTTCTTTCTATTTTTTTCTTTTTTATAAAGGCAGAAAAGTGATGTTGAGTTTAAAATTGTAAATTGTTAGATCACTTGTTGCTTTCCAGTCTGGCACTTCAACATATAATTGCTTCTTTATATAATTGCATATAAAGAATTATGTTCCAAAACTATAATTCGTATAGTTTTGGAACATAAGAAAGACGATGAGCATTTTTGTTTATGTTCTGAAAACATAGAATCACTCCGGTACAAAGCTAAGAAACCCGTCGCTATTTCCTAGTGTGTTTGAACACACAGCAGTTGAATCAAATCAGATTCCTCATAAAACATTACAGCTTTCTGTTAGAACAGTCGGAGCCTGTTCATCTTGACACATTTTAAATTAAGAACTGAAATATTTGAAGATTTATAACATCAAGTCTGCACTCATGTCTAGTTTTAAATGCATACAGCATCCTGCCTGCAGTCATTATCAGTGGTAGTGGTTACGTTTTCAACATGAAGTACATTTCTTTGTTGAAGTACATTTCTTTGTTGAAGTACATTTCTTTGTTGAAGTACATTTCTTTGTGTTAATCAGAGTTGTATGTTGTGACATTAGACACCTCAAGCAGTACTAATAATGAGTTTTGTGTTGCTTAGTATTTATTAGCTCAGTTAAGCTAGGTTTGCCTTAACATAGCTAAATGGGAACTCTTTGTAATTGAAATAAATCTTTTCGTGGCTCTGTTTAAATCTTATTGGCTAGATATTTAGGCCCATAACTGCCTGATGTGTGTAAATATAGTCTTTTATTATAAAAGCTGCTCTGACATTCTGGGAAATATATAACTTTCCTACGCATATGATCAAATCACGCCTTGCTGGAATTGCTCGTTCTCTTCTCATTTTGAAAACTGGGGAAGAGAAATGGGCCTCCGTTTCACATCATATCCAAATATATCATGGAATAGTGATTAAAAGTCTTTAGAAACTGTAGTCAGTTTAAAAAAAAAAAGGTTTGCAAAAAAGGCTCCAGTCAGATTAATTTTAGAGGAGTTGTGAGAGTAACCAGTAATTTATTTAGCAATTATTTTGTGTTTTTACAATAACTGAATATACTATAAGTAAGCAAATAATGGTTGGATTAAAAAAAAAACAACAAAAAGTCATTGTGTGATAATGCTACTGCAAAAAACAGAATAGATTAGATACATATTTATATATTTTTGAGGCTTTGTGCACATCTTTACTAGTTAGAGTTATTGAAAGTGTTTGGCCATATCTATATTTTTTTGTATTAGTCATTTGATCTGACTGAAATAATTTCTGAAAGTCATTTGTTCTCATCTTTTCTATCTTTTCATACCAGCCCACAATAAGATTTCTATCAGATATGGTGCCGTGAAGCTCCACACATCGGGGATGGCTATCAGACAGAACCTCGATAGCACACACCACTTAAAGTGAGTGATGAGAAGAGAGAAGAGCCGCTTGAGAGACTCTGGCGTAAAAAAAAAAAAAAAAAAGTTATTAAAACTTAAGGAGAACTAAAACTACAGCCGTGACCTGGACAGGATCCATCTAAAGGTGTTGCTGTCCTTTCAGATCAAGTACTTTTCACATCAGTGAGCAGCGTCTGAAATGCCCAAGGTCCTGGAAGATCCATTTAGGTCTCATATACACCAAATAATATATGTGCACACACAATACTGTCTTGTAAAAGGAGATCAATAACAATAATCTTTCAGGACCTTTGGGCTTTCCTGGCAGTTTTGTTGGAGGGCAAGTTAACTTTATCGTTGTTATTGGGACTAATGTGTAAATCCCAGCTCAACTTTAGACGACTCCATCCTCTGCACAGCTCAAAGCCTGGCGTTGGACATGCCGGCTCTTTAATCAATAACAGTGGAATATGAAATGATAACGATTTCCTTTTGTAGAAAGTTAGTAAACTGCATAGATTTATTTATTTTTTTCCTCGAACAACGCAATGGGATAGTAGAAGCGCTTTCAAAACCTCTGGTACCAAAATAACAACAAAGTCTTATTTGGGATTCTTTGTGATAGCCTAACATAAAGCTGAAATTGTGAAGTGAAAGTTAAATTAGAAATAAAAAATGTGGTCTTTTTATTCAGTCCCCTTAACCCTGAAATTCCTAAATAAAATCCAGTGCAACCTATTGTCTTTAGGATTAGCGAAATTTGTTAACAGTGCTGGTAGTTTGTCTCTGTAAAATTAAGCTCTATTAGGCATAAAGGTAATCCAAAGGTTCACTGATACTTATATATAAAAAAAGGCACAACAAAATATTTTTTATTGTATTTATGACATTTCTGCGCTTTAAATGAAAACACAAAAACTAAATGTTTCACAACACAAACTATCCACGCTATTTTTTATTTCATTTAAGTAATGTGAAGGGGTCTAGTTGACCTTTTATGACCTTTCCTTAAACTTTTTAATATGTTTAAGATGATAGCTGCTTTAAAATAAAAAAAAAAAACAACAATTCACAAGTGGTATTAAAGTAGCTCACCGCAGCCTTTACACCATCTTTGTTAGAGTTGCACTGTTTGGGTGTTTTCACCTAAATCATGTAACGAATGGACGTTTCTAAAAGTAGTGACTATTTGGGGCTTAATGCAAATTTACATAACATTTTTGTAAACACAGCACAGTTTCAACAAAGATGTAAAAATTTTATAAAAGTTACATACTGCACCTTTAACGGGTACATAAAAAAAAACAACATGAAGGAAACTAGTCTGACCATTTCATACAAGCACTTATTTATCTCACGGCTTTTCTCCGTCAACTATAGCAGAGCTCAGCAGCCTGGGAAGTAGTTGTTCAGAAGTAACGAAACCAAGCGACGAAGACTTAGCCTCTTGAACATCTTCATACACGTTGCGTCACCTCGCCTGTGATCACAGCAAAGAAATATCCTATTTCAAGCCTCCACGTGTGTGCCTCCGTCTCTCCCCTCCCCACAGTCGGCGGCCTGCGCGCGCTGGCCGAGACGCGAGGCACAAAAGCGCCGGCACGAAGCTAATGCTGTGATCCATGATTCGGAGGTAAAACGCTTTATCAACATTTCCTCGGGGCACCAAGGTCAGACGCATCCTCACAAAGCGAAAGATAAATGGTCCGGGTTTCCACGCCACGCGGGCCTCAGGGCCTAGCCTCCCCTGAAACCACGTAAACACAGGCTTCCCACCTTAACTACAGGCTGCTGGGACCGGCGAGCCGCCGCAGAAGGTGGTTTGACGTGATCGCTGGTGACCGAAAGGACATCACAGAGGATTTCTGGGAGGGACCTGCTGATTTCCTGCTTATTTGGATAAATATAATTATGGCGATTAGAATAAATTACCTCCTTGTTCTGATACCTAAGGAGACCGAGCTCCGCCGTATAAGTTGCGAGTGTGACACGGTGTTTGCAGTCGCCGTGTGACTTTGCACAAATTTGCACATCAAAGGGAGATTTATTTTTTTCTTATGTGCTGCCATATATGAGGAAGCTTCATTTTCCCGAAAGATATTGACAGAAAAAAATACATCTCATGTGTCTGTATCCAGCTGACTTGCTGTTGCAACAGGTGCTACCCACAGATAAAAATTTACAGAGAGAAATAGGATTTTCAGTTGAAGGATAGACGTTTCTTATCTCAGATAACCACTTTACTCCTGTCATAACCTGTCTCTGGCACTTAGCTCAACTCTTCTGATTGTGTGTGAGAGCCAATGAAAGTGTGGCATTTCATTGTTTGGCATGCATATGTTGAGATGGGCTCTGGAATTGCAAATCTTTTTTTTTTTTTTTGGGCTAAAAGGCAAGGTAAAGGAAATTTATTTCATTCACAAAGCGATTAAAAGGGCCCTACAGTAAATCTAAAACAGCATAGGAAGATATAAATTGCATTTTAAAGAAGCTAGATGCATTAAAAGAATCAGTGAATGCAGCTTTAGTTGTCTCTCAATTCCAGTCCTCGGGGATCACCTCCCTGCATATTTTGGACGTGTCTGATCCAGAACACCTGATTCAAATGACTGCTTCACCCACTCTTTCCAGTCAGGTGTGTGGCAACGGGGAAACGCCTAAAACATCGGGGCAGTCGTCCATGAGGGCCGGAGTCGAGAAGCACTGAATTAGATTGAAGAGAGTGGAAAAACAGAAATGTATTCATTTTCATACTGATATGTTAATGAAAACCTTAACTGTAGAAAAGTTTTCATGAAGCTTTTTCTTTCCACAGAAACACTTGCTAGCTCATGTTAAAAGATCCCCAAGTATTCCCGGTCTAGCAATGATACATTGTTCCTCTGTCGTATTTTGGGTTTGTCCCAGAATCTCTTCACTATGCGATTGGCCTAGAAAGCGTCCAAAGGAAGGTCGGAGGCTGGAACGATGGCCACTGTGGCTACTATTCAGGTCACAATCACCATGAGACAGTGCGTGTGTGTGTGCGTGCGTGTGTGTGTGTGTGTGTGTGAATGACTGCAGTGTAAAGTGCTTTTGATGAAGCGCTAAATAAGTACAGGCCATTCACCTTTCTGGGCTCGAGGTCAACTGACTTCTTTTGGTGTGGAGGTTTGGGAACGCTACGGCTCCCACTGGATGACGGACTCTTCACCCCACGGGTGAGAGAGAGTGGGACATTCCACAGCATGGCGGTGAGGGGGGCTTGTGTTTAGGATCTTTCCTTTGCCAATAAGTGAGAAATGGCACATAGACAGATTGGTAAATGAATAGCTTAGCTTTCTGGCTCACACTGGAGCATCCACATTATCCCACTCCATTCTACAATCATTCATCCCTTCCATGAATAGCACAAAGAGGATTGGGGACAAAGGGCAGCAGTAGCAGGATCCAGCACTCACTGGGAACAGACTTGACTTTGTGGCGGGTTTGGGGACATAGCTATTTTCATACAAGCACCAGGTAACCCAGGTGTCACAAACTTTGACAAACGTACCTTAAGGAGCAGAGCGATAAGCCCTCTTCAGGTCCACAAAACCCATTTGAGGAACATAACTCAACTCCAGTGACCACTTCAAGGGTAGAAATCTGGTCCAAGTGCCACCGCCAGGACAAAACCACTACGCTCTTCACGAATCCAGACATCAGCAACTGGTCGAAGTCTTCTTTCCAAAGTAAGCTTTATACACGAGACTGAGAAGTGTGATTTCTTGAAAGTAGTGTACCTACTGCCTATCTGGCTTTTCTTAAAGACTGGAACCAAAAGCCCAGTTCGCTACTCCATAAGTGTTGTCCCTACCCTTCATGCAAGAGTCAATTACCACAACTCCCCAACGTCCTTCAGCATCTTAGGATGAATCTTGTTCACATCTGGGGAGTTTTTAACTACCTCGGCGACCTCTACCATGGTAATGGACTCACCATTTCCCAGATTCTTCACACAAAGGATATCATGTCCAGATAAATGGATCCTCAAAGTGTTCTTCTCCATCTAGGACTGCAGTTCCCCCTTCCAAACAAAACGCAGGTCGTGATGTTTCCTCCTTTCCCTTTTCTGGGCTGCGAGTTGCTGGATATCTTTCCTGAATTTTGTGGAGCACAACATAAAGTATTTTTAAATAATTTTTAAAAATTTGTTGATAAAAATTGCTTGAAAACCGTTTATCATTTCATTTCCTAATCCGCAATGATCTACGACATTGTGTTGCTCTCTCACAGGGATGTCCAACATTTTTGCAACATGGGCCCAAACTGTCAAGTCAAAAATTCATAGTGCAACACTTTTTTTTAACCTACTAAACAGTGCAATAGTTTAATTGAACAAACAAATTAGATTTTTGTTGTTGTTGTTGGAATGAGATGTGTAATCTATTGTACAGCCAAAACTTAAGGTTTTTGCAGATTTTCCCTATCAAAAGAATATTTGTTTTGTGCCTAATTAAGGAAAAAGCAAAAAAAAGTTAGTCAGTTTGGAGCAATAAAAACAGGATTTAGGTCACTCTGCCTCTGGATGTTGTCCTTACAAAAGATTGCTAAAATAAAAATTGGTTATATCTCAAGATAAATACTACCAATTCAAAGAAGATTTCAATTTCTCCAATAATAAAAAAAAACAAAGTTTCCATCTGCATCAGCCACCTGTCCTGGGGGGGTTAAATTCTTCAATTTCAGTCGACAGCCACACAAAATCAGTCCGAGCAAATGGTCACACTTTGGACACCCCCTACAGGCTGCTGGGAAATAGAAAAACAGAAATACTTTTTCCAAGGCAAGTAAGTAAATAAAGCGAGTAAATCTTAATTTACTGCTTACCCCAGCAAACTACTCGGTGTCCTCTATGCATGGACTACACAAGTTCTTTCATGCATAGCATCTCAACACCTGCTGAGTCGTTGGCAGCTCCCCTACAATCAGCGCCTCGCTCATTATGGGAAAAAAGATACCTTGAGCGCTTTCTCCCTTTCAGCCTCCGTCTTTTGAGTCCATTTCAAACATCACTTCGCCAGACAGCCACAGCAATTGGTCCGCTCCACAACCTCAGGCCTCCCCGTGTGACTCTGCCTAATAAATTATAGCATTAAATATCAAAGTGGCACATAAAGAACGCTAACATTTCAGATCATGCTTCGTACATAGCGACTCCTGAGACGGCGTGCGTGAAAAGGGATACAGTAAGCGATGCACTTGCTGTATTTTAACGGCAAGTTTTAACAATTTGATTCTCAAGCTCAACTTTTTTGTGTGTGTTTTATAACACATGGAAACCTTTCCTAATGATTGGAATCTGGGTTTATTTCGGAAATGTCCAAGCTCCTGAAACCTGAAAAAGAGCTTTATGCCAAAGCTAAAAACAAATTTAAAAAAATCAAACAAAGAGCTAAAACGGAACATGAAAATGAATCAACCCCCCAGGCAGGAAGATATTTAGAGAGCCATGATCCTACAGGCTGGTCTGTGGGTGTTTCTTCTAGAAATATTGGCAGTGGCTCTTCCCTGTTTATGAAACCCTGCAGGTCCAGAGCATGGGGTGAAGACTGTGGAGATATCGGATATTTGGCAAAGTCACCGGTGGTAACGGGAGGATACTTCATCATAGTCACAGTCACTGTCAGGTAGCTGAGACCTTGCCAGCTTTTTCAATTTCTCCCAGCCTCATAGCAATTTGGCCAGTCGAGAAATGGCGGTTGCATTGCAATCTGCGCGTAATTTTATTTGTATAACGCACTGGAGAGAGTGACCTAAATGGGGCTGAAGGACACCTGCATTGAGACGGCCAATAATACAGGCAGAGGTGCTATATTACAGCTGCCACTGGAGAAATGTCTCTTTAGTTGCTCTGGGGAGGTCACCAGATGGCTTCAAAGTCACCAGCCTTCATCTCTCACATTCCAATGGGCTATTAAGTGAGCACTGTCTCTACGTTATGGCTGGGAAAAGTGTCAGGGAAGAGTTTTGGCTGCTTTCAGACCTGGCCTCAACCTTCGCAAGGCTTGGAAAAGGTGGGAGGGAAGCGTCCAAGTCCAGAGTTACAGCTCACGGGTTGGAGATAATGTGGAAACAGCAGCACTCTGCTTGAACGTAATGGTACCGAAACCCGCAAAACCGACAAGAATTCAAAGTCCAAAGAGAAAAGCTAATGAAGTGATTAAAAGTAATGGAGTTAATCATAAGCAAAAAAACAAAACAGGATTAAACTGGAAGCCACTGACAAATAATTACCTGGGTAGCAAATAAGCTCAAATACTGTTGGGATAATTAGGTGATTGAATTTAAGCGACTCTTAAGCAACAAGCGATGGGAGGGGAGTCGGGACGATTATCTAGTTATTAGAAAGGGAAACTTTTAACGTCAAATAACGAGGACAGAAAAATGGAAAAGCAAACAGAGATCAGAATAAATAAATAGGTTCCTTTCTGACAAAACGTGAACAGAATTTTGACTTCAGGAGAACAAATGTGAAATCACTGCTCGGTTTAAGTACCAGGCACCAGAATCAGAGAATTTTATTTCATGGTGAGGGTGTCGTAATTTAAGTCAAAGGGGCAAAATGATATTTAAAGGAAACTGTTTTCTGCGACCTGAGATGTGCAGTAGACTGTTAGACATTGAGACTGAGAGAGAGGAAGACTTTCAGTAGATAATATGAATTTTAAGTTGCTTTGTTTTATAATTTTTTAACGTCAGGACATTATCAATGATAATGTCTGTTATCAAAGATGCTGGATTTGAAAATATCAGCTTTTTGGCAATTCAAGAGTTCGGGATTAAAACTCGGCAGAAAAAAAGAAAGATAGAAATCCTCCATATATTGTATATCTCTGGAAAATATGCAGTCAATATAACGTCTCTTTTAAAATATCCAAATCTCATTGGGTATTGCTTAAAGCTGGGCTATGTAACTTTTATTAAAAACTAGATTTTTTTTATTTGTTTTTTACATATTTATTTAAACTGTCATCATGTCATGACGGTATAAGTGAAAAAAAAATCAAACTCCTCTGCCTGCTGCCAGTGCAAACTGCAGAAATACACAACTCGGTCAGAAACAGCCAATCAGAGCCAGGAGGAGCGTCTTAGTGCTGTCAATCACCCTCATGTACAGAATGTGTTGTTGTCAGCAGAGCCTGTTGCTAATGCTAAGTCTAGTTAGCATGACTAAAAGCAAATTGTTTCTCGGTAATTACCGTAACTGATCAGCGCGTGTCTGAGTTGATTGTCAGCGCTAAGACTGCCATTCTGGCTCTGATTGGCTGATTTCTGATTTCTTCAGACTGCAGTAGTTTCACTGGGAGGAGGTGGAGAAGTTTGATCTTCTCACAGATTATCTGTCATATCATACAGTTAAAACAGACTGACAGTTTTAGCAAATGTATAAAAACATTTATCTAATGAAAATGACACCGCCCAGCTTTAAAGACATTTTAGAGCAGAACAGGAATGCAACACATCTTTCACAGCACCTCTTATTACCGCATATAAACAGGAGTCTGGTCGGGATCATTAGCCTGAAAACATATCTTCATTGTCTATTTCGACTTTACGGATGTGAAAACCGTCGGCGTTCATCGCAATCGTGCCGCATTAGGCTGAGTGGGCAGAGGCGTTTCAAAGTTTACTAACAAGTTAAATCCAGCAGGAGCAACTGAAAGTTTCTGCATGAGGAAACACCAGCAGCAAAGACGACCGTTTCCCTTCCAGGTCCTAACAGCCCGCCGGGGTGATTCTGGTATTTATCCCGCCGCGGTGCCCCGGGTTTCACTTGGTAATCCAGTCATGGTGGTGTGTCAGGATAGGTGCTGTTCACTCGGAGCATGTCAAACAGCGGAACTAGGCTAATGGATTTCCTGTGTGTCCCTCTGGGTTGCTTCACTATTGACAGGAGAGTGACTCAAGTCCTGCCATTCACAACCCCGGGAGCTGATAACGCGGGAAGGCGAAGCAGACGGTGCGACGCTTCACCTGTCACTCCCGCTTCGGTTCCAAACGGCTACTGTTGATTTAGCTGATTGGAGGCAGGCCCACTTAAACCAAACAGAGCAGTCTGTGTCCCACCGAGAGTGTTACGGAGACAAAACATGCTGGTATAATCGGCCTCTTGTTTACTCTAACATGGCAGACGTGACCTTTGGTGGTAGTGTTTAAAAAAAACAAAAAAACTAGAGGGACCCAACAGAGACCGAGTCGGGCTTAGCAGAGGAAGCTCCTGCATGTGTTGACATTACTGGCCATCTGCTTTGACTGGTCGACTGGGATGTAAGCTAGAAGCAGGTACTTAAATCTCTGCAAGCAGCTCTGCGGCTCTAAACCCAAGTCATGTGGGCTTCGTTAAAAAAAAAAAAAAAAGGGGGGGGAGTTTAAGGCAGTTCAGGGGCTTTAGACAGGAGGTGTAAGGAAGACACCCAAATGATACAATATGACTTTTTTTTGAATAAATATCCCTGACAGTGTACGCGCGTTGTACAACAAACACTAAAAAGAAGAAGATTTACAGAACCTTTTTTTTTTGTTTTGTTTTCAGCTGTAAAAATTCCAGATGCGCTCGCTTCTCTTGCTTAATAATTAAGAATATATTCTGCCTCAGTGTACAGAACATAAATACCAGAAAAGTCCTTATGTTGTGTTCGGACCTAATCTCGACAAATTCTTCAAGGTTTCAAAGTCACCTTAAGTAAGTTACATTTAGAGATTTACGTCATTTGTCATCGGCATGAATGTTATAGTAATGTTGAGGTGTGTTTTAGCACCCAAACATTTTAGTGAAATGGTTAAGCACCCTCACTTTTATCTTAGTTTTGCTAAACCCCCCCCCCAAAAACAACACTTTTATCTATGCTACCATCCTGAGCATGCAGCCACTGATCAGGGCGATCAGTGAGACCGATGTGAGCGAGCGCATATATCTATGTGAATGAACAATAATTTGTGGCTCGTGCATTTAAATCTCACACACGTTCTGTCCTGTGTCTGCGTTCAAAATTGTTTGGAAATTAACCACACCACCAGCCAATCACAGTTCTTTATCCAGTCAGAGTATTCCTTGCAAATACTACTTCAGAATCAGCTTTTTTTCTTTCTCGTGCTATGTATGCATATTGTGCTTTAATGAAAAGGAAAACATGGTGGAATGTGGAAGAACTAGTCACAACCAGCATATCAAAATACTGCACACAGTGGCAAAAGTTACAAAACAAAAGGATTTAAGATAAATGCAAGAGAACATTTGCATTTGCAACACCTTGTAGCCTAAGAAAAAAATTAGTTAGGCTTAGATAGATTGTGCATTTTAGACTATATGTCTTTATTTCTGGAGGTACTGAGAATATATAATCATTTTACATTAGATTTTAAGAAATAGGTCATCAGAGTGGCTCATTCGCCGACCTCAGCCCCTCCCGCCTCCTCTTACTTTGAAAGCCACAATCCTTCCAGGGCGACTCGCATCCATCAGACGGTTGTGAAGCTTGATACGCCACTGCGAGATCGTAATTATACATTTCGACTTCATTCTCTTGAGGCACGCTGATTCCACAACAACCAGTTTCAATGAGTTGTAAAAAAAACAATAATTTGTCGCACGTTTGAATTTACAGTGACTTTCCTGATCACGTGGGTCAAATTCCTCACTAAGGCTAAAATACAGACATGGAGCCCCAGCAATACTGCTGCTCTTCTCGAGTTGCACTTCAGCCGCTCATCTTTTGTATCCAACGACACGTTCCTGCATTCCCAGCCGGATATTTGCACACTTGAAACAGCGGGGAGAGCTTATTTTAATTGACCTGTTTTCTTGCATGGACTCGGCTTTTAAGCACAGTCCATAAATTTCTAATAGGGTTGAAGCCGAGGTCATTTCAGGACCTTAATGCTGGCTTGCCTTATCTGCACCAAAATGAGTATTGATCTGAATTTGAGGTGATTGACTAACTGGGTCCAAATTTCAGCTATTTAGTCGTTGATTTGAGTTGAAGATTAAGTTTGTTTTTGGGCGGGGGGTTTACGCAGAGTACCCGGCCCTCATCACATCAGTGTTTGACAATTGGTACCATCTTATGTGGTTTGAAAACCTAAGACAAAACTTTGCACCTTTGATCCTTTAGGTGGTCTCTATGGTTAAAGGTGTTTATTATTGAGCAGGGTTTGCTTCTTGTTCATATTCTCAGTCCTTTTTCATTGTTAAACTCACTATCGACAGAAACTCAGGCAATCAAAGACTTCCTATTAGGTAAAACATGAGACTCCTGGTGCTAATCTGATTTAAATAGCAAAGCGGAACTCCAAACTAAGTGTGAATTAACTTTTCAGATTTATTTATTTTTTCTCCACTTGGATTGTAGCGTCTTTTACAAGTCGCCGGTGGAAGTAGATAAAAATAGAGAGGCAAAATTTCTTCCTCTGAGCTGACGGGCGCTGACTTTTCACTCGCACATAATCGTAGAAGGACACATCTCCAACAAAATTAGCAAAACAAAGGTTGTTTCCGGTTCTGTTTAACACCAAAAAATAATAATTCTGTTTTCCATATATGCTTCCAGGTCAGATTTAAAAGATTAAAAAAGTCATCCTCACCTTTTTTTAAAGTGGACTTTTTCCTTTAGGATGTTTTCAATGATGTTCTGTAGGATTTCATTTTGTGTGTGTGTACTTGTACAGAGGTGTAAAATCACATCGCTGTCCTACTCTGAATTAATAATGGGTGCAATTTCTCAAGGTGCTTCTGCATCAGTGTGGCGCTGTTCCAAGATGTCATTTGGCCATAGACTATGAACTGCCATCAGAATGAATGACTCTATATCCCATTACCCCTGCTGCTGGGTTTGCATTTTGTCCTCCCTCATGGAGCTAAACTAAAGTTGTTTTTAGACGAAAGGAGGGAAGGAGGGAGGAAGGAAGAGAAAAAAAAACTGCCAAGAGTGTGCTTGCAACAGTGTGACATTTTTTTCTTTTTTTCCCCTTCAGCACCCTGCTGGTTCTGGTCTGTGCTCCTCCCTAAATGAGAACCAAAGCTTGTGAAAAACTAGTTATTGCCGGTCGCATAGCTTGCAGCAGAAATAATGCACTGTAATGACATGTTAAGATCCAGAGTGAGTGAGTCGGGTCCAGCAGGACAGCAGAGTGGCATCGGTCCAGCTAAGTGATGGTCTCAGCCCAGCTCCATCTGCCCATTGTGTTTGCCCTTGGCAACCCAACATAGTGGCTGGTGATGGTGAGTTAATGAGGACTGTGTAAAGGTTAAGTAAACAGGAGTGGCCAGTCTAAGAGGAAAATTACTACTGCCATCATCATAGAGGGCAGCTCGGCGGAGCTGGGGCAGCTCTCATCATTATGTCAGTTATCAGCTCCGCTTTTAATGATGCCTGGGTACTATTGAACTGTACAAGAGCAGCATGTCACCGGAACATACTGGAACCTACGGCTGCTACGATGTTTGAAACCGTATGACACTCGAGGTTGAGGCCTTTGAGTAAAATGGTGAACACGAGCCCTGCTCCCGCCTTTCCCCCACTTTGGTCTGTTTTAAGTAGGCAAAAGCTGGTTATCAGTAGCAATGTGTATTAGTGTTTTAAAACTTTACAGTTGTAAAACCCGGACAACATTCCTATGCCTTATAATTGTTTGAAAGCAGCGGTATGTAACTTTAATGTTCATGTACGTGATGCTAGATGTGCTACAGGCAGATAAACAACTTACCTTCATAGGAAAACCATTTATCTGACATAATGGGTGGCCATGCTAACTAGACCCTTGGGATTGGGAGAAGCTGTAGCGTAGCAGAGAGCACACAAAAGCATGATTGACAGCGCTAAGACCCTCCTCTTGGCTCTGATTGGTTGCTTCTGATTGAGGTGTATTTCTCCAATTAGCACTGGGAGCCCAAAGCAAAGGAGTTCAATTTTGTATTTTTTTTTTTCAGCTTATCTCACAACATAAATATATATATACACAGCCCAGCTTTAAGACTTAGTGCCATAAGTGTATTATTTAAGATAAAGCAAACCAAACAAATTAGACTGGCTATGCATTTGTTTCAAACAGTTGTTTTACCGTGAGACTTTTATACCAGTCGATGCCAAGTTTGGAGTTTTGCTCGCGTCCTGCACAGTTTTACGGGGAAAGTGTCGACATTCTGCCGTTCCTCATTGCACCGAGCCGCTTCTTGGAGCTTCTCCCTGCGACGAGCGGAGCTGGCCGACTCCCTACGCACCATGATGGATGATGGGATTGTTATTCAGCATTCCTGGGCTCCGCTCCGCTGCCAAGCGCCTGTCTCTTCCGACGGCCATTGTTCTCCGGTCGGCTGGAGGAGTCACCTTTATCCGATTGAAATAAATGAGATATACTCAAACCGAGACATTAATTACAAAGTTTATCTCCTGGCTAAAGTACACTAATACAGGTCTCTAATAAGGCATCCATCATACCCAGGCTCCGTGGATGTGGCTGAGGTCACTGGCCAGAGGTCACTTAATGTGATGAATGACAGTCTGCGTGATGCAACCGAAGATATTACACATCTCTCCGTCGGTCACAGAGACGTGGAAATTGAAGTTAACTTTAGATTTCTCAGCAAATTCACAACTCAATCCTGCAAGTAAGTGTTGGGTGTGTCCACACACACACACACAATGTGCTTACTTGTCAAACAGAAAACCAGCACAACTGTAACTACTGTTTTTGTGGGCTTAGCCTGCAGACAATTATGACAAATGTGCAGTCAGCGCTGCAGGCTCTCACCGCTGACTGCTGCGGGGGCCAGCTCTGAAAATTGGCCCTGCTGGCTCAAAAGATAAACTTAAAGAAACAACCAACAGGACGGCGAGAGCTGCTCTGAATTTATTTAGCACTGTCTGCGGCCCTGACTCCGGTCCAGGCGGGCGGGGACGGTGGGAGATTCTCCACCGTAAAATTATATCACAAAAGTCGTTCTTTTTCCCCTCCACATGATCCATTACTGTCAATAATAGACTTTGAGCTATGTATTTTTCCCTAGACACCTGCGATCAAGCGTGATAACACGACGACCTCTTGCTTGTTTATTTTTTATTTTATTTTTTCACCTCTCCGAAGAGACGTGGATCAGCGGGAAACCGCGGAATGCAGAGCCTGATCTCTGCTCAAGGATGCATCGGAGGAAAACCTTGACTGTTTTTTTTTTTTTTTTTTACAAGACGCAGGAAATGCATGTATTTTTGACAGTTATTCAGCAAAGCGCTCCTTTAAGCATTCACCAGAGGCTGCATCTTCCCCTCTCTCCGCAGCGGTCATGACCATGATCCACAATCAGTCGTGTTTACCATCTCTAAACATCGGTTTCATTTTAAATGAGATGTTATGGCTGAGATGTGCGTTTGTTCAAACACTTGGATTGCAGGTGAAGTTCAAGGTGATTATACATCATCTCTTCTCCGAGGCTGGCGATTCAAAAAATAAATAAAAATAAAAATACGCAGGCCAAGCAGAACGTTGACAACAAGCTAAAACCTCCGGGAGGAACAGGCACCGTTCTTTTTTCCGTTTTGTTTTCGCTGATTTAAGTTATTGCAAGAAGTCGAAGTTGGGAGCCATGAAAAGAACTCGCCATTGTGCTCATGCAAGACTTGAAGAGTCTGTTTGTTTCGCAGAAAAGTAAATCATCCGTGAAGTGCAATTTCACCGACCATATTGTGGCTTTTGGCGGCGACTCAGAATGACTGTCTGACATCTCTACTTGTTTCTCTGCTAAGATTGCGCCAGCTGTCCCCCGTTAGCTTCATAATGTGCTCTTTGTTAGCGTTTTATCGAGTGTCTTGATAATGGCAAAACTCGAGGGCAGGCTCCATCCAGCACTTGGCTGCAATAACACAGAATGTGCTCAGAGAAGAGCCGCCGTGTGCCTGTGTGAAAGAGGAAGCGGCACAGAGACGAGACAATGCGAAATCTGCTGTTAATCGGTGCTGAATGTGATGCCGACGGAGTACAGCAAGTCGGACAGTGTTATAGAGTAACAGCATCAAAAGTCCTTTTAATTATGCGCTAAAGGAAGAGTCGATGACCCGATTCTGCCCCTCCCCCACCTGTCGCTGCACACTGCCAGTCTTCTGGCTGAAGGAAATGTCCGAATGTTTCCTTCACTTACAGTGAAGACAAATTCTGCCTTTCATAAATAGCAGCATTAGAAAACAAGTTTGTGTTAACGCTCCAATTTTTCCCAACACTAGTCATCTAATAACTCACTTTATACTAGCCAGCCATGCTGGTGCTGTTTAAATCTCACTTTTCTCCACGTAATTAGTCTGTTTTACTCATAAGGACTAAACCATGCTACAGTAATGTAGCTGTCAAAAAGGCTATTATGCCACTGAAACTCTGAGTCCATCATTTATTGGGTCTTTACCCAACATGATTTGTTATATAAGTTAAGTTACTTTATATTTAACCAGGAAGCAGCTGCAGTCAAAACCTATTTAT
This sequence comes from Alfaro cultratus, assembly GCA_903066825.1. NCBI lineage: Eukaryota > Metazoa > Chordata > Actinopteri > Cyprinodontiformes > Poeciliidae > Alfaro > Alfaro cultratus. The sequence goes on along the minus strand of CAEFZX010027592.1, from coordinate 26,771 downwards.
TTTTGATTTAGTCAGAGAGACAATCTAAAGAGTTACATCTAAGGCTTATTGTTGAGGCTCAGGATGTAGGAGAAACATTTCTGTTTTTACTGACAGAGGACTTAAAAAGTTCAAGTTAACTCACCGGATTGTCTCTACTGGTGATTGTGGAGACCAGTAGAGTCTCTACAATCTGCTAGACCCCGGTCCAGTAACTGTTACTGGATCGGGGTCTGTCCTCATCCCAGGTTCAATTTGCGAATGTCCCTTGAATCCAAGATAATCGAAATGGCAAACTTGTTTCCAACAAAGACACTTTTTTTTTTTTTTTGATGCACAAGGACAAAAACGTCCTCTGCATGGTGCACAGATGGTCCAAAATACTTAACCATCATTGTTCTGTTCTTGCCTCCATTCAATATATCCCATTTAAGAAGGTTTTTTCAGTTTTTTGCTTTTCAAGAAATTATTGTGTCTGTCTCCTGTTAGCAAAACATGCTACATCATCATCATCCATTTCTAAAAGAGGATAATCAACCTGGAGATGGAGACACAAAAGAAAAAGCTTCGTTTGTGTCAGAAAAATATTTTTATTTTACCTTTTGCTTAGAGGAACGATGGAAACTCTAAATTTGTTTTTTCTGGTTATTAATTTTGGTTTAATAACCAGAAATTTTTTTGTATTTTTCTGGTTATTAAAAGAAAGTTGACATTGTAGTTCAAAATATCAATAAAAAATAACTCCTGCAGTAAAAGTAGTGCCATACATTATTTTAGGAGCAATAAATATCATTGTTAGACCTGTTGCAACAATCATTAAATCAACTGATTGAATGATAAATTAAAACAAGCTCAATAATTTCCATCCGCATGATTTATGGCTTTTCTTTAATTCATTTTATTTGTTATTTCTGTTGTTTTGTTTACTTTGTTTTCCAGTTCCAGTGTTAAAAGTTAATTAGAGTTTAGATATTAGTGATATTTGAGAATGTATTCTTGCATTATGATGCCATTACCATCGTATTACTTGAAAATTGTCTCAAAACATTATCATTTATCGCGATAACATCTGGGACGATTTATCGTCCCACAAAATTAGTTATGGTGGCAAGCCAAATCATAAGTATTGTTAATTTTATTGCTTAAATAAAAAGAAATAGCTCATGTTATACGTTTTACTTTCATTTTTTGGTGTAAACACAGCGATACCATAAAATACAACAAGATTATCCAAGGTCATCGTACTTTCAGAATCTCATCCCAGCGCTTGCTTGGTGTATACCTTTTAAAACCGCACAAAAACGGGATATTATTTCCATGTTTGTCTTTTGTACAGTTGCTAAATGGTTATATGTAATAAACCAGTGAAGTGTTTGGGGCTCGCACTGGGAAACACAAGGCAGTCCTTTCAAACACAGATTCAAAACATTTGCAATTAAAAATGCCTCTTAATCATTAAACAGGTGTCCTCATGCATGTCATGCATAATACAAACATAAAACCCATTCATGAGTGAAAACAAAATGACCAGCATACTTAAGAGAAACCCTTGCAATATGCAAAGCAGCTGCTCCCCCTCATATGCAAAACAGCCCTTTTACTTCTTGAGATCTATTATTCCCTTTCTTGCTTGCATATCCAATTACTAAATGAGCTCTGCCTCATTCCAGCAACTCANAAATTTAAAACAATTTCTGTGGTAGCAATTAGTAACACCAGAGGGTAGCATGGTTTGTCTTGTTGTTGCACATATAATGTCTCCCTTTGGTGTCATTAACCATTGAATATGTGGCCTGTTGACTGCGCTGATCATCCAGTTAATTGTAAACGTGTTCCTGTGCAAGACAAGCAAAGTCTTCGTGCTGTGTTTGTTGCACACGTGCGTACAGGTGACCGCTGACTGTATATGGAAAAAAAACAACATTTGTTATTATTATTATTTTTTTCAAATAAAAACATTAGCGTACAATTCCCGGTTGCCTACAAAATGTGTTGTCTGGGAGTCAGACAACAGAAAACCTTCCCCGTGTGGCGACGATCTCTGACTGCCCCGTTCCCTCATGGCGCGTCCTGTCTTCGGAGTGTGTCTTAAAAAGGACGGTGCCATATTGTCGAATTTAAAAAAAAACAACTTTCCACTCGCGCTCTCCTTCCTCTCGCTGTAACAGAAGTTCACCCCTGCAGGCTGACCAAAGCTCTGTGGTTTGCCCTGGGCAAGCTGCCTTGCTTCTGCCTCTGCAGCTCATCTGTCACTGGCCAGACTTAAAGCTGCTGGATCTTTGCCTCAAGACTTTTAAAACTTTCTGGCAAGAGGTCACACATTGAATTAGAAAGCCAGTAGGAGAGGAGGAGGGGGGGGAGACGGGCAAATCTTGGTACAGTAGCAAGAAGCGAGTATTAAACTGCACATCTATGGCTGCAGAGTCTTAGACGCCGCCTGCCCCCCTCCGTCAGTTCATCAGAAGAGACTCCAGCTTTTCACAAAACGTCACTCATGGAGCATTCAGACATCATCCGCAAGTTTATTGTTTAACTGACCGCTCCGTCTTGGTTTTGCCTTGTGGTTTTACAGTGTCGTGTTATTTTTCTCTCATTTCCAGATTTCTTTCACCACTTCCAAAGTATAGGACTTTTCAAACAAAGAGAAATAAATAGAGTAGTTTTAGGAGTTTAGAAACTTTAAGTTTTTTTTTTTTTACTTTTTGCAGCTTATTTGTATCTGAATTTATAAAGTAGACTCTCACCTAGATTAAAAAAAAAAAAAAAAGATAATGAAAGCTAATTTAAGCAAAAACCTCTCTGTGCGTAGTCAAGGAACAGCCGTGGTTTTTGGATGAGAGACGCCCTGGGGCGAACCCCCCTCCGCACCCAGCGCACATCCCAATCCGAAACAAGTTCCCTCAACAAATCTCTTCCTGCAAAAAACATTAAATCATTTAAATAATAAAAAAATAATTTCTTTAGTAACTTAATTCATGTCCAACCAGTCTAAATACTTTATTTGGTTTTGAGCAGGAACATTTTTTCCGAATAAAATTAAAAATAATTGTGAAAAAAATGCAGAGAAACTACCACTCTAGTTTGGTGCTGAATTGGAAACCTTACATTAGATAGAAATGCCTCTTAAAGCTGCAGTAGGTCACTTTTATAATTTTTTTTTTTTTTTACACATTTATTGAAACTGGCTAGCAAAGCCTGTTGTTAATTCTCATGCTAGTTAGCATAGCCACCCCCATTGACCGCGGATAAACGATTTACCTGAGTTGTTGTTCCTCCATGAGCAGTACACAAGCTTGATTGACAGCACTAAGACCCTCCTCCTGGCTCTGATTGGTTGTTTTCGGTCGGGAACTGTACATTTCTTCAGACGGCAAAAGTCGCTCCTGGAGGAGGCGGAGGAGATCAATCTGTTCACAGATGATCAGTTTTGTAATATACTGTCACGACATGCTGACAGTTTTAACAATTATCTAGAAAAAATTATTTTATAAAAGCTACACACTGCAGCAACATTCCCACCTTTAAGCGACAGAAAAGACATTCAGGGTACAACTGACAGATAACGCCCATCAAATTGTGAAACCCTGGGTGGTGAGCCATTTCATTCACATTAAAAACTCTACTGACAATAAACTGTAATTTAATACAGTTGCAGTTTGCCTTTGTATGCTGAAGACTGGAGGTCTGGTAAACACCTCACTTTCCAGTGCATTTTTATGACTTCCAGTATTGTTGTTGCTGAAAAAAGAAGTAAACAAACTTGCTCCTGGGTAATTCACATGGATGCCCTGTACCTAAACCCTTTATAGCTGTCAATCCTTGCTTCTAAAAATGTACAACCCAAGACATCATGGCCATCCACCCTGCATTTCCTCCGTAACATTTTTCCACCTACCTAAACATTTTCAGGCCCAATTAAAATCTCCCACATTGCAACAGCACCCCCAACGGATGCATAACAGCGGGACTTAATCCGTCCACCCCCAGCTCCTGCTTTTTTCTCAGTGGGACGCCATTAGGTCTCAGAAAATCTTCTTAAGATTTCCGCAAAAGAACGTGACAAAGAATCAAAGATGTCAGCCCCGGCCTTCAGACTTTCATCTGTTTTCTATACCTGCTCATTCCGTGTTGGGATCAAGGGGGCGGTTGAAGCGTCCGATCCAATGTGTGTGTGTCTGTCCATCACAGGACAGCATAGGGACACATATCCAGCTGTCGCCCGTGTCTGAGGATTGTTGAGAAACTTAATGTTCATGTTTTTGGATGGTGGAGGAAAGCTGGAGGACCAGGAGAGAACCAACCCATGTGCAGGGAAAGCCTGCAACCGATGCCGGCCCCTGCTGGGATTGGAACCCACGACCGCGCGTACCACTGCGACACTGGGGTTAAAATGTGATTGTAATTTTTAAGATAAATTCTATATTTTCAGTCACATTTCGAAGGTTTGTAGGTCTCTAAAATCTTATTTGATAATTAGTTGGCTTGTGTAGCTTAATTTATTGCTTTTTTAATCACAATTTAATATTTTTAATTATTAAACCAGCTCTAATATGAGACACAGTTAGCTAAAGTAAATATAATATATTTTTCAAATGATCTTTTTTATCAATTGTGTGAATTAGTGGCGTACAAGCCTTGTATGAAGCAGTATTTGTCACACTTCTTTAATTGTGAATTAACCGTGATTACCAAGAATATTGTTTTTGCAAAATTGACAACCTTGTCACAATCCACACCAGGCTTGATTTCCCTGAATCAGAAAATCTCTCCTCCTGGACATCCATCAGTTTTGGGAAATGATTACAGAAGCGTTTCAAAGGCTTTTTGACTTCGGCGTGTAGCCGAGGAGAACGGAGAAAACACGGAACGGCGGGAGACGTTAACAACTTATCCAAATAACAGAAAACAACATCTGAAGCTCCGCAGGCATCGCTTGTCCAAATTAAAGTCGATGTTGATGACTCAGCAATAAGAAGGAAAGAAAAAAATATCTTCAGTGGAAGAGTTTTAAACTTAAAACCCCTGCTGACCAATACAAAGGCCCGCTTATTGATTTACTCCAAGATGATGCAAATGTGGAACTTTTCAAAGATGTGTTGAACATTATTGCTGGCGTCAAACTAGTAGTACACAAGAAAAAAAGGACTTCATACTGACATGCTGGTGGTAGTTTAATGGTCAGAGGGACGACTCGCTTTAATTTCTGCTGCTTCGAATTCTCCTCTCTATCTGAAAATTGAGCAGAACAAAAATCTTAAAACACACCAAAGTCTACACAGAGCATGGTAGAAGATTAATTACCAGTTATAAATATTTATCTGATGACAGTTGTTAGGTTATGTGGCTTTTTTTTTTTTTTTTTTGAGGGCCAAGTTAACGTTGCTCAGGCTGTCCTTGTGATGAAATTTATTTGGTGAATTCAAATATTTAAATGAGACAAAAACACAAGAGGACAAGTACTTTTTCGCAGGCAAATCCACTCTGATAAATAGAAAGGTTAAAGGTGCATAAACAACATGCATGTGAAGGAAATCCTGCCAAAACCATCAAAAGCAAAAGTCGTCCATTCCAAAATGTAAATTGCCTTCCACCAGGAGCCAAACAGAAGTTAATAAATGGTCTGCTAAGCTGGAAATTCGCCTGGTGATGCTGCAAAAAAAAAAAAAAAAGTACTCAGAAAAGCTACAAGTGGGCGAAATGTGGGAAAACACGCACTTCCCCCCCAACACCCCTCTGCACTTGAGCTGCTGAAGTGTTTGTCATTCAGCTTAATGGGAGGATTCAATAGGGAACGCCTCAGCAGCATCTTCAGCGTGGAGATGGTCGGAGCCCGGAAGGACTAGATGCTACGCTTTCAAATTCAAGAATACTGTATCGATCCCAAAGGGAACTTAAAAAAGTGAGATAAATCTGGCCAGTCTAAATATTTTCATTTCGATTTATTAAAATAAATTCAGCCGACTGCAGGAAGCAGATCTGCATTGAGCTGTGCGGGAACCTCAGGACAGTTCTTACGGGTGGATGACGAATGATGAAAATACAATACAAAAGTCCAACTAATTTTTAAGTATATTTCTGTTGTTTCCCTATGAAATAATTTTGCAGTTAGCATCTTTTTTTTCTTCGTAACATTTCCTGTCCTGCCACCTTAGGCAATTTCATCGAACTAAAGGCACAATAAATGACGCCTGGTTCAGTCAAGTTAGGGATGTAACATCCAATAAAAACAAAACAAAAACAGAAGAGTTTAAAAGGAATTATGGTAACAGTTTATTTGACGGGTTGCCAATACAAAGTGACAACCCGACTCATGTTCATGACAGGTGTTATGTCATGTTTATGACGGTGTTATGACAGTCTTATTCACAACCCGTCAAATAAAGCGTTGCCGGAATTACAAATGCAAAACTTAAAAATAAATAAATAAAGAAACACACAAAAAACCGTAAACATTTTAGGAGCACCTCTGCGCCCATTAAAACAGCTATATGTTTTATTTTTCAGTAATTATTAATCACAATCATGGAATTTTCAATATATGCACATAAATAATTGAAGAAGAGCTGATGATTTGTTTTTATAGATATTTCAGAAAAGCATCCATGTGGTAGTAAGAGTGTTAATAATTAATACAGCTGCCCTCTTGTGATTGCAGAACTAGGGAGAAGATAGAGAAGCTCTTAGTTCGACTCTGCAATTCAGATGAGTGATCCTGAGGTCCATTCACCAGCAGGAAAACTTTATAAATTGATTTCTTAGCTTTAAGCCTCCGTTTGGCTTGCATAAGACTATATTCCTCTGGGGTGTGTTGTTTTACACAGGTTATCGTCCAGGCAGTGGCACTGTTTATCTCCTCTCACATGAGCCTACGAGATTGTTTTTGTAATATGATAATGCGTTATTTTTCCCCAAACTCGACATATGATATGATCTCTTGTCCACATACAACTCACATTTATTAGTAATTTCATCAAAGCTTTTATCGAACGAAATTAAAGACTCCCTTGAGGGGTTTATCTTGTTGAATCTCATTGAAAAAAGTCAAATAAATGAACACAGCTCCAAACAAACACGCAGCAATACATTTGCTGTTTCATAGACAATGGAAGGACAACAGAGAGAAAGAAGTATTTCTTTTTCTAAGTGATACAGAAAGTTATTGTCAATGCCTTCATGTAATGGCTTTTAAATTAATACTATTTCAGATTATTAATTTGTGGCACTTGCTTAAAGCAGCAAACATAATATAGCCGAGTAAAAAGTTTTAAAGATTTGATCCGGAGTTCATCAGCGTAGGCGGATAAAGTTACAAGATCGTCAAAGTAATTTGAGACGCAAAACCAACATGTTGTTATGGCACCATAAAGTAGTGTGATTCCCCAAAGCGTTTTACAGACAATAAAAACATTAAAAGTTTTATGGATGTATAAAACACAACAAGAGGAATGCTTTGTCCGTACAACATTTTCCTTTGTTTGGTGAATGTTAAGGATCATAGCCCTTAAACACAAGCGTTAACTTTCTGACAGAAGTCTTTAGAATTTGACTCAATTTTTCTACATCCTGTTTTTTCCTTATGATGTCATCTATTTTGTGAAGTGCGGCTATGTGGTTAGTTAGCTATCTATCTAGCTCTGGCTAGTTATCTAGCTAGCTGTCTATCTGTGCTAGCTGGCTAACACAGAGAGCTATATGGCTAGTTATAGTTATTTAGCTATCTATCTAGCTCTGGCTAGTTATCTAGCTAGCTGTCTATCTGTGCTAGCTGGCTAACACAGAGAGCTATATGGCTAGTTATAGTTATTTAGCTATCTATCTAGCTCTGGCTAGTTATCTAGCTAGCTGTCTATCTGTGCTAGCTGGCTAACACAGAGAGCTATATGGCTAGTTATAGTTATTTAGCTATCTATCTAGCTCTGGCTAGTTATCTAGCTAGCTGTCTATCTGTGCTAGCTGGCTAACACAGATAGCTAGCTATATGGCTAGTTATAGTTATTTAGCTATCTACCTAGCTCTGGCTAGTTATCTAGCTAGCTGTCTATCTGTGCTAGCTGGCTAACCCAGATAGCTAGCTATATGGCTAGTTATAGTTATTTAGCTATCTATCTAGCTCTGGCTAGTTATCTAGCTAGCTGTCGATCTGTGGTAGCTGGCTAACACAGATAGCTAGCTATCTGGCTAGTTATAGTTATTTAGCTATCTATCTAGCTCTGGCTAGTTATCTAGCTAGCTGTCTATCTGTGGTAGTTGGCTATGAAGCCAGCTAGCATAGATAGATTTATTTTAAGATAAAAATAAGGATAAAAACCTAAAGAGAGCAACATGGTGGCTTATTTTTCCCCAAAACAAAGACAGTTATGTACAACTTAGTTTTATTGAAAATGTAGTGGCTTCCCATTTTGGCACGGACTCCGTGAGGCCAGAATGTACATGATAAATGTGTAAAGAAAAAGACAGAACTAGATGACATGCAGTAATAGTCCTCTGTCAGGCTCACAGATGTTGATAAATGCTGTGGTTAAACTCTCCCTGTGACCCCGCCAGGCGTGGGTTGCCCTGAGAGAGGCCTCCCTCTCATTTCACGAGAAATCCTCACAAGACGGGAACTTTTTGACATGAAAAATGACACGAGGTGAAACACAAATCGGATCACAATCAGGAGGAAGTAGTTTATTCTGGAGATGTTGACAAGACAAATGTTTGTTCATTGGGTTGTAATAATCTGTAATCAGAGCACAGCAAACGCGTTTTCCATCAGACTGTTTTGTAGTGCAGATAGATTTGAAAAATTGCCTCAGGACTGTGATCAAACACTGAAATCGCATCATCTCCAGCAGCCAGTATTAGAACATTTTGTAAACAGTGTTTATCTGTAATCGCTGTCTTTTTTTTTTTGACATAGCAGAAAGAAAAATGTATCACCATAATTTTTTCTTTTTCTCCTTTATTGGAGGTTGGCATTGGGAGTTTTCTATAAAGAATATGGACTTTAGGAAGCAACCCGCTGGGAGTGGATCCTTAAATAGACATAAAGTGTTTCCCTACAGTGAAGGTGTGCCCTACTTTACACTAGATTAAAAGAAGCTCTTAATACTTTCATGTGAAATGTATAGGTGGATCTGCATTAGCTAGGATATCATAAAAAATGATTTCAAGTAATTCAATGTAAAACGTTAAACTCATTCAATAAATAGATTCAGTTCTCACAGTGTGATATTTCAAGCCTTTATTTGTTCATTTTGATCATATTACCCCTAAAAGAAAAGGAAATTTTTCCTAGAAAATGTAAAACCAATGTAAAAACAAAGATATTTCATACACAGGAGTTTTATTATAGACTACTCAATAGTAAAGAAGCCTTTTGACTTTACAGTTGTTTAATAGATACGAAGGACTTTAAGCCACAAAAGGCCATTGCTAAAGAAGCTGGCTGTAATCTGTGTTGCACGAAAGCATATCCACGGAAAGCTTAGTGGAAGGAAGAAGTGTGATTTTAAAAAAGGTGCACAACCAACAGCATAACCACACAGAAACATATGTAAGAATTGGCTACCGCTTTGTCTTAACACACCAGTCAGCGTTGTAAATGTCTTTCTTAGGCTACTGTTACTCAATGGATTTTTGAAGTAGAAATTAAAAAGTATTTCCGAGCTCTGTCCAGCATTCAACAGTGGCTTAACAAAAAATAAGTAGACCTATTTACGATTCAGTATTCAAGGATTCACCTATTGAGGTATTTTTCTGTGGACTTTAAATTCTTTGTGGAAACTCCACCTACTTTCTAATTTGTTTTTTCATCAAGCATGTCTAAAATATTTGAAAGAAAATAGAAAAAAAGAAGTCACAGACAATAGCCAGGTTGTTTCTATAAATGAGAATTTGTTAATACTCCAGAAGTTAAATAAAAGTAAAAAAAAAAAAAAATGAATTAGCTGTTCACAGGAAGCTTCCTCTTACTATTGATGGTGTAGATCACAGGTGTCAAACTCCAGTCCTGGAGGGCCACTGCCCTGCAGCTTTTAGATGTGCCTCTGCTGCATCACACCTGAATAGAATAATTATGTCATTAGAAAGGCTCTGGAGATCTTATCTACACAAGGAGGAGCTAATTAAGCCATTTCATTCCAGCGGTTTGTACCTGTGGCACATCTAAAACCTGCAGGACAGCAGCCCTGGAGGACTGGAGTTTGACATCCCTGATGTAGATCATAATTGTGCAATAATAATGTACCCTGTGACTTCTGTATGTTTTGCAAAAGGATATTTTTATCGATCATATAAAGTTAAATTTGTCAGAGAAAATCAAGTTTGGGTTTTCACCAGCTGTAAGCAATAATCATCATAAATGACAGGCCATCATTTTGTTGGAAATTGTTCTATATACTATGAACTCAAGACAAATTAATGTAACAACACTGTTCATTTTTTTGAGATGTCCCTGATTAGTTTTGACCATATATATATATATATATATATATATATATGTTTTTGTATTTCACTGCAGTGTGACTGGGATCATTTGTTGCGTTTTTTTTTTTAACTTTATGTTGGGCGCCAGAAGGTCAGTCCAGAGTAGGTTGCCTGCATAAACAATAAAACAATGATTTCTAGGTGTGAAAATCAACACATCTCCCAACTGTTTGCCGTTCTCCTGCACACACCAACACTTCCAGTCCAGAGGTGTTGCGTGTTTTTTTTGTTTTTTTTCTGTACCAGACAAAATATGTGTGGAGGTGGTCCGGGTGGGAGGAGTGTGAACGCGGACATAAAGGACCATAGCAGTGTGTTTGCATGTTTTAGCACAATAACAACAAATTCATCTGCACTTGACATTTCCACGTGAAAGCAATTTAGCTTTACATCTCCTAGGTTGCAGTTTAATGATTTTTTTCCCCTTAAGATTACAGGGAGCTATTGTTTTCCATTCTTTTCTGCACAGTGTAAAAATCAATGGGAGGACCCGTGAAGCTCGAGCCGAGTAATTTATCAGTCGGCGCGTGAACATAAAGTTTGCTTTTTGTGGGTCTGTCTGCGGTACATTGTTCCACGTAAGCTCCAGACTTCCTGAGTCTGTGGTGGATTTTAAACAAATTGCTTCACAAAACTGTGGCTGAGCTGCTTTCTGAAAATGATGCGCTTTAACGGCTAAGTGTGTGATATTAAATAAATGCACTAACTCCTTTTTAGCATTTAACAAAACCAGCAACGTAAACTTATTCGGATATTAGAAACGGCACCTAATATTGTATAATCGTGTTTACGTTGAGCAAATCTAAGCAAGTAATTAGGCTCGTTATTGTGTTAAATAACAAAACCTATTGAGGCAGTGTTTGTGATTAAGAGTTAAATTACTTAGTTTTAGCTGTTGAGTAAATGTCAAACAGCTAATTATTTGGCTATTTTTGATCACTTCAGGCACAGACAGTTATAATATATTCCATCTTTGACGGCGGCATTTTCGCTACTGAACGGCCAAAGGAAACCTTTTAATCTCTCCTGTTTCTTTTGGATAAAATATAAATTGTGGCCACAGATAAGCTGTTCTGCTTTGCTTCGCTTCAAAATCCATAAAAGAGGCGGCCGAGTCCACATTGGAGCGCATTTGTTTTACTCACTGAAGAACCTTGAGAGAAGCACACGATGCCAATAAAGCGTAGCAGAAGGTTTCAATGCAAAGCAGGCGAAATGTGGAACTTCTTTTACTTTATTTGAGCTATTTATATCCTTTATTAGTCTTTTTTTTTTTTTTTTCATTTTACCTCAGCAATGATGTGGATGTTTTTGTAGCACATTTAATACATGTGCAACCAAAATTGCTTTACAAGGTAAAACAAAACAATCTGGAAACACTTTATTTGAAGGGATGTGTGTTAACACTGACACGACGCTGTCATAAACAACACCGGTTATGAACATGAAGGCGTCGTCATGAATGTTTATAACTGTTGTCATAAAGTGTCATTCTGTAAATGATGATATATTTAATGCAAAGCTGCATTAAAAGTGTCAACTTTGCATTATTCAGTAAATGATGACACTTTTGAGGAAAGTTGAAATTAGCGTTAAAAGTTCATTAAATGTCAAGTTTGCATCAAAAGTGTCATTATTTATGCAGTGACACTTCATGACAACAGTCATAATTATTTGTTAAGACTCCTCCAGGTGTTATGTCATGTTTAAGACATCGTCATGTCAGTCTTATGAACACACTTTCAAATAAAGTGTTATTAACAATCCTAACACACCCACAACCAGATATAATAATTTGTAATACATATTTTGAAATCATTATTCTTTAATAGACATATGAGAAAAGGTCAACATTGACCTTCAGTACACAGAAAACATGAATAGCCAATGATAGCAAGAGAGTTGCTCTGCTCTGGACCAATCATGTGGCTGGAATAGAGCAACGCAAACAGAAGCCGCACCAGCTAACGGCTAATGTCGGTGCAGATGTAACTTCTGACTTCAGCTAACAGGCAGGACTTCACTGAAAAAGATGAGGGAAAAAATGAGTACCCCAAAAAGGAGAAGAGGAAATGACATGGCTGACAAGAAGGCACCAAATAATTTGGGAGGAATTTTGTCTGTTTAAAGTCAGACAAAAAGACGAAATATCTTGCTCTACAAACTAAGTCCAGCACCGAAAACCACCGACCTGGTGGACCACTTGAACCAGTAGCAGCTGCTGGAGCTCCCAGAATGCAAATCTTTGCAATTCCATAGGTTTTAATTTATAATTTATCTTATAAATGAAAACCTTTAAGGGTGACGGAAAAGAAAAAAGGAAACAGGAGAAATCTGAAGTAGATTTAGAAACAACATCAACCTGACAACATGTCTGCAGAAACCTCATATCTCTTCCCCATTATAGACATCAAACCAACAAGGCGGTGCATTTTAAACATGCTTACCTTTCTAACTCCATTCAAGTAAAAAAAAAGAGTAAATATGTAGAGGAGGAACTGAAATCATTAGCTGATAAGGAAAAAGACTGAAGATTCTCAAGTCTAAATCTTGAAACTTTTAAGAATAAAATGAAAACTGAATGGTCTGAATGTTGATGCATCAGTAATCTTTTAAATCAGCAGACTTTACATATATGTTAAGTATGTAATGCACTCAATATACTAATCGTAAATTATCTTGAAATTAGCTCCAACTTAACTAGGAACGCTATGAAAATGACTCTTAATTTTTAGTTCCTCAGTCGTTCTTGCACACTGAAGCTGAGCGCTGATGCCAACTGTGTTTAGCAGTAGCACTTGAAGTTAAATTTAGCATCTTTAAAAATAGATGCTTAATGAAACCCAGTGGCTAGGCAAAAAAAAACAAAGGCAGAAGACTTGAACTTTACTTCTCGTCATTTATTTATACGCGGGCCTCTTTGCAAGGCATGCCGTTTGTAGAAAGAAAGGGAGTACATTAGATTAATCTGACTAATGAGCTATCACATTGAATAAATAAATCTACAAGAACAATAATGTATTTTAATAAGAAATGCTAAAGGCCGCTCCCGTGAAGAATTACCTCTCAAAAGCTCCAGCCTATAAAATAAATCTGACTTCCCGTTTTTGTTGACACGTGGGGGCCACGTGAAGTTGATTTTAATAATTGATCACCGCAAAGTGCTGCAAGAGAGCTTTGCTGATAAGCAAAAGAATAGGTTTTTGTGTTTGAATCACAACATCCTATCGATCCCCCTTTTGAAGAATGCTTAGTGGAAGAGTCACGGACTTGGGGATTATTTATGGATCCTTCGTGACCTTAGCAATTCCCTCCCGAGATCGCGTTTAAGGCTATGAAATTGACTGGCAAATGTGCACGCACGCAACGGGCAAATCCAAAGTGACAGCAATAATCAGAGTGGAGAGATTAGCAGCCCTCAGCTTTATTTTTCCTTATCCTACAGAGGCACACATCATCATCATCATCAGCGGCCAAGGTGGAGCTCCTTCACCTGCGGCGCCGGCCGTCTCTCGGTTTTGGGAAGCTATTCTCATTTGTCACCTTCGATTCATCAACGTTTATTTCATTTAAAACAAAGGCAGCGCAGGCATCTTTTATAGAATGGAAATCGGAATATTTGAGGCTTAAAGGGCCAGATAATGCAGAAAAAAAATAAATAAGGGGGATTTGTTTTAAAGTACAGTTCCTGCATTCTGATTGTACTTGCTTTGAAACATTCGGAATACAAATTCCCCGTCGGCGAATAGTGGTAGCTGCCTCTAATGAAATTAAAGCGCTTAATTTTCATTGACTTATTTACTTGTTTTTAGAACCTTTGCAGCAAGTTGCATTAGTACTCACACCCTCTAACTTTTAGCACATTTTTTACTAAACTCAAACTTCACTATGTTTTCGGAACCGACCTCAAGTATTTCATAACTGCGAAAGCAAAAGAAAACGTGGTAGTTTGACGTTTTTTACAGCTGCAATTCTTTTGTCCATCTAGGGATTTACATTTTTACCCGTTTTTTAATTTTTAGTCTGGATTTGCAGTTTGAATTTACTTTAATCGAAGGCTGTATAAAGGTTAGTTCTCCTTTTAGAAGAAACTCTTTCCCAGTCACGAGTGTTTTGCAGACTCTAGCAGGCTTTCTTCTAGGATGGCCCTTATGTGTTTAGTTGCATCCATCTTCCCATCAACTCTGACCAGTTTCCCTGGAAATCCCCCCACATGCACACAAATTACTCTGCCAACGTTATGTTTCGTGGCAGGAATGGCTGGTTAAGGCTGGGACGCCGTCCTAGCTTTCCAGAAAGTTCAGTTTATATTAAACCTTTTTCTTCTGCTTATGACTTTCATTTAACAATTTCATATTTTTTCTCAATGTAATTGAACTGGATTGATCTGGACGCTTTTAAGTAAAGGGTTCTTAATTTCTATTCGCAGCACATGTTCGAGAAATCTCACTACTCGTGTGTCCTGTTTTCTTCCAGTTTAATTATATCCTATTTTGTGTTGCTCTATCATATAAAATCCCAGTGAAGAAAAAAAATATGAAGCTTGTGGATGTAACATGGCAAAAATTTCAAAAAGTTGAGGGAAATTAATACTTTTGCAAGACTGTGTGGACACGGAGTCCATAATATCTACGGCAACTTCACAGAAACTCGTCTTGGCATCATGTCTTCGTTTCTGAGTCATTTGTCTTTTCACACAATCTGCTGGGTTTCGGTTCAAGGTGAAGAATGCCAAGAAACAAATCAGTTTCACAACTTTTTTCCTTTTTCCATAGAGTGGACTCGATCTGCCTTTCGTGGCAGACTAAATACGCAGAAGTTTGAGAGAGCGATTGAACGTAAATAGAAATTTGAGCAGCTTAGACATGGAGTTTGTTTATTTTCCTTTCAGAAACTCGTGAGGGCTACTGCCAAAACGTGAGGCTCTCTTTCGCCGAGGGCACGCTGGCCGACGCTCACAACCTCCTTCTGTTCTTCGTTTTACACTTTCACTCTGGCTGAGGCCTAGGATTTTTTTCAGAGGACAACGGCGTTCATATTTCTTTGTTGTTTATTCAAAACTAACTAAATAAAGTGTTGCTGAAAAATAATAGCCACATTACTTAGTGCTTTTATTGCAGCTGATATGTAATTTTTAGAGGCATTCTTGTTAGGCAGGCTACAGACTAAACCTTGGCTCCAGTCAGGGGCGGATCTAGAAAAATATCTATGGGGTGGCAAGGATTTAGAACAAGCTTAGAATTTAGCTCATTATTTAGAAACTGTGGAGTATTCACTATCTAAACCAATACTACATCATTATTATTAGTGGAAGATAGTTTTCAAAAATTACACAATCTTTCTTTCAAGGGTTGCATCAGGACTGGCATTGTGTTGAAATTAAACCACTTTGTGCATAAAATTCACAAATGTTGAATAAAACAGTTTAATTTCTTTGACTAAAATACCAAATTCACATGATTATAAGTGCAAACAATTATCCTTTTAACAATAGTTACCCTCCCGAGAACTGGCATTGCAGATTCGGGCTCAAAGTCTTGTGCTCTTACATTTTGCATCTGGGCGAATTAGAAATTATTTTGGCTTGATCTGGAATGTTAGTATTGACATTGTAAAAATGACCTTAGGAAATAGTAGGTGAAGTTAGTGAAAAGGTAATGGAAAGTCACCATCTGTCTAGTGGCTTTGTTGAGTGATATAAGCTTAAGCTACTATGCTAGTAGTATACTATCGAACGTCAGTGCTTTAAGTTGGACAACCTGTTAATAGCTCCAGAGTTACTAACCGTGTTTCAGGAATTAATAAGCTAATAAAGTCTGCTTGTTGTGCTTGCTGACACTTGTTTAAAAAAAGCAGAAAAATAAAAAACAAGGGACCCACTCTGTTTAAATCTGCTATTTAGCAGCTGTTAGCATACTTATTTTGAAAAACATTATCAGTGAAAGTGTGGCTTTGTTGAGTAAACCTTAAGCTGGCACTATGCTTTCAAAAGTCAGTGCTTTAAGCTTGACTACCTGTTAGTTGCATTGTTTCAGGAGTTAGCTAATAAAGTCTGCTTGTTGTGCTTGCTGACACTTGCTTAAAAAAGCAGAATAATAATAATAAAAAAAGGACCCACTATGTTTAAATCTGTTACTTAGCAGTTAGCATACTTGTTAGGAAAAAACAGAAGCAGTGAAAGAGTGACAGACAAGAGCCAAATGTTTTGTAGGCTCTGTTAGGAAGTTGCCACAGGCTAACTGTTGGCTGCTAACAATGCTAAAGTTGATGTCTTTGTCAGAGCTTCTATCGCCACCGTTAGCCGCTAATTGGACCAATTATAGCATTTGCCTCAGATCTGCCTAGTGGTGCTTCAAAACTGGAGATTGACCTTTCATTTTCCAACTGTATCATATGCAGAATGTTTTGGGGTTTTTTTGTTTGTTTTTTGTGGCTGTAGTTTGATAAGCAGACTGAAGGAAGATTATTTATAACATTGTTAGCAATTCCCAAAACCTTGTGAGCTCAAAAAAGACAGTGGGTTGTTAGCTTCCCCAAAAATGATATTTTTGCTCATCTCTTTTTCTTGAATTTCATAAGCTGGAAGAGTCAGGGCTCTGGTTTTGTGTTTTCTCTCCCTGTCCTGCTCTTTTTGTGATTCTCTTGATCGTTTCTACAAGTGTGCGTGCATGCGTGCGTGCGTGTGTAGAACACATGGCTGTTTTTCCTTCTCTGTTAGTTTCTTGGTTATTATTTACTTAACTCTGGAACAGGCCAGTGGGATGCTTTTAGTTGAGGGTAAACCCTTTTTGTCATCTCAGACTTTTTAATGGCTTAATTGTCTAAAGGCTACTGTAAGTAATAAAAATAGTCATCAAAGGATTGTGGCGTCCTCCTCTTGAAAAAACATTCTTCAGTTTTATACCACTTTGTGAAGCTTAGTTATGCTTAGATGTTGTGAATTTGTTTCATTTACTGCGTTTTATACAGATAGACCAGATAATAAATAAGAAGAGTGTTCATTTCTTAGTTTAAAAATTCTCAAGGTGACTTGTTTCTGCAAGTTGTGAAATGTGCTGGGTTTTTTTTCCTTTGCTTATATGTTTTATGCACAAGCATGGTATGATATTGTCACTTGTTTTAGTTTTTAACATATCTTTTATTGTTTTCTTAACAAGAACAGAGATTAACATCTTTGCTATCATCATCAGAGATAAGTGATAATACATCTGAGGTACAGAGACTGTGCTTTTGAACTTATGTTGTAAAAAAAATAAATAATAAATAAAAGTGGAATAAAATTAGTCTATAAATGTACAAAGCTGATCCCCAAAATGGTTTCAGCAGTAACATGCAGCTTTTCAAGTGCCACATTGTTTTAGGTGTTGGTCTATCACCTAAAACAAAATACGTTGAAAAATCAAATGAAAATTTATTCAAGATCTTGATAGAAGTTTTGCCTTTTCTTTATAGCATTGAGGCTCGCCCGATTCCTAAATATATTCATATTACTGTAACTATCAAACAGACAATTGTTAGACAGTCACAATGAACATTGTTTACATTTTTTTAAAATAAATTGCAGACAAAACCCCCCCATCTGTACTTTGATATCACCCACAACTAGTAAATACTTGTTAGAGCTACATAAATAACTTAGTAGTTATTTCTTAAATTTCCTAAAAGCTTCTGTTCCTTGACAAAAAAAAAAAACAACTCCTTTGAAGGTACAGTTTCTTTCCTGTTTCATTCAAAAGAAAAAGGTTGTTTTTCCTCTCTAAAGCTTTTCCTTTTTATCATTGAACTTGCAACGACTTTAGGAGGCGAAGTCAAAGAGGTGAAGTGATGAAAGAACGAGACACCGAGAAGAACTGCGGCGGAGGAAGGGCGGACAGGTGGGGGTTAGGTGTCAGCTAACGGGCTAGCTGTCACTGTAGTTCAGCGGCTGATCTGCGATGACACTGATGTATTCACAGGATAATCCTCGCGCTTGTGTCTCCATCTCTGCCGCACGCTGAATCAATACAAACAAAGTGACTACAAAACATCACTGAGGAAAACTCTTATGTATCTGTTTTGTCGGTTGAATATTAAGGCCCCTGTGCGTGTGCATACACTGAGGCCGGCGGTTGTGGCGCGCATGCTAATACGCGGTTTCAGGGACCAGGTATTAGCAGTGGATTACAGGTGACTAGCGGGCTTTTGAATCTCTTTTCCTGTGATACTCTTTGAATGTGTTCATTCCCTTTGAAGTGATGTCAGTTTTAAAATATCTCAACCCTTTTATGTATAACCATAGGTTTTTGCGTTCAAGAAATTTTTTTTTCTTCCTCCCCCCCACCTCCACTTCTTTTTAAGAGGGAGGAGATGAAAGCATCACAACAGTCAGAATCCTTCAAAGAGTCTTGGAAAAAAAAGTCTTGCAAGAGAAAGAAGCGCAACTTGTGAAAACGCAACGGCGAGGCTGTTGTTGTGTCTGGGCGATCGGAGCACCACAGCAGGTTGGAGAATCTGAACGACGGCCAGATCCTGACGGCGCTTGCTTGTAGCTCCCCTCTTGTCACCGGATTTGATAGACTGATTGTGTGTTTTGCAGCAGTAATGAGCTTTACAGTGTGTGTGTAATGTCTCAAGACCTGATTCGTATGCTGGATGCACTAGCTAATTGTTCGCAGTGCACATTCCCCCCTCGGTCCCACGGCTCCTCCTGATTTGGATTCATTTAGCCTCTATTTTCCCTCATTATAAAGCCCTTTGTTATTGCCAGGTTGTATGTGAGGTGTTTGGTGTCCCTGTAACTAACTCCAGTAATTTAATTTGAAGAATCAGCAGTACGCCGCCGTACCTCTCTGCATAAATACAAAAGAGGAGTGGGAAGGTGCTAATTTAAACTGAATGGTGAATTA
Source organism: Alfaro cultratus (assembly GCA_903066825.1). NCBI lineage: Eukaryota > Metazoa > Chordata > Actinopteri > Cyprinodontiformes > Poeciliidae > Alfaro > Alfaro cultratus. Next base: position 7,437 of record CAEFZX010027592.1, on the reverse strand, counting down.
TGAGAGTATTTTCGATCACATTTAAATTTGAAGAAAAGAAAGAAGCAGGCATATTTTCAGGTTATGTGTTAGCTTTCAGCAACTAGAACAGAATTAAGGCAACCCTGACCTTATTAGTCCGATTTTTGCAAAGTATAGATTTGCATTTCATTTTTTTGAGCCCAATCTCTTATTTTTGTAAAGCTTTGATCAGTTCAAGATTATTCTCACTTCTCTTTAAAAAGTCATACTATAACATTCAAAAAATTTATCTATATATATATTTTGTATTTTACATTCTAATGTTGAATTATTTACGCTGGGACTAGAGCAGAACTCCGTTCATATCAAAGGAAATGTTATTTTGTAAATGCTGTGAATGCTATGGCTTTTGATACTCATACCTTCAACAATTTATAAAATATTACGCTTCTTATGCATATTGTGGCCCTATTGGACTGAACAGGAAATACTTCAAAAATAAAAAAAACTGCTGTACTTTTCCATATACTACTTCCAAATACTTTTAGCTATAAACAATGCTAACATTTTTAAAATACCCTTCAGCTCCCAACATGTGATTACAAAGTGTTAGCCACTTTACTAAAATTAGCATTTAGGCTACCATTAGCATTTTAGCTAGTCTCAGATTTTATATATTTTTTTATTATGCTGAATAGAGTATATTGCTGTTGGTCACCATGCTACAGATAGCATTCCTGCCAACTTTAGCAATTTAGCAAAAATGAACATTTTAGCTCACTTTGATAAAAAGCTAATTTTAGCGCTGAATGGAGTTGATTCCTGCCACCAACCGATTTCTCAATGCACCTCTGTTTTTTGTTTTTTTTTTAAAGGGAAAGCTGTCTCACACCAAACAGTGGTAATGACAGGATGAACATGCAGATTGCTTATACTGTCATTTTTTTATTTTTATTTTTTCCCGGATGCTAAACTGCGGCACAGAGAAGCGACAAAACCAGGATATTTAGCCCGGCGCTCCGGTGGCTGTCTTTTGTCTGCCCAAGGCAAACAATGCCCTGTGCACACACTCGGCTCCTTCCCCACCACCGCGCCTTCGCTTTAGCAGGTATTCTCAAGTGTCTGGCCATTAAAAGTTCCAAGTGTGCCTGCTGCTGTCTTAGTGCCGCAGTCGAGCCCGCGGTTTAAAAGTTTGCATTTCCATTTGAAAGAAAGGAAACTCCTCAACAGTTACTCATGAGAAGTTCTCACCGCTGTGACGGCTCTACAAGCCTGAACCTTTCTTCTTCCCCCCCTTTAAAGACTTCCTAGAATTTTCCTCGTCAATCATCCCTTTCGATTCATCTTTATCTCGCTCGGCGTGGCTGTGTGATTGAAGGTGCTCACAAGTGTGTTTGCGTGTGTTCTTCCTCTGCCGCTTGGCGTCTGCCATTGTGTGGGTAGCGCAGCCCTGAGGGCAGTACCCCACAAAGCAAGTAATGGGGCCGAGCGCAGAGAGAAAACTGATTTAGAATGAGAGGCATCTCTAATCTTCTGAGGTGTCAGTGTTGTGTCATGGATTAGTGGACTATTTATGCTATGACCCTCTTCTCTTTGTTGCCTCCCCCCGGCAAAGATCACTGTGTAACACTACATCTAAATGGTAATATTACTATATCTGGCAGAGGTAATAACTGCCGTTATCTCTACTCGTGTGTCGGGGTTGCGTCATTTGTGGCGTTTCTATTTAGGTACGATTGATAAGCGCTGAACACCCCGACTAGACATTCCCTGTTTGCATTAAAACTAATCAGAAGGCGAAAATGAGAGTTACAAGAAGGCCGGAGTGGATCTTAACTACAAGCTCAGGCAGAAACGAGGACGTGGCAGTGAATAACGGACACCAAGGCGACTGTATGCCGAGGGAGAAGACGACCAAAGGTAGCACAGGTGTGATGATTGGGTGATTGATTGAAACCAGGTGTTTAGGGAAGCAGAACACGAAAACCACGAAGCACAAACCAAACCAAAGCCTCACAGAGACCAAAGCTGCCTTTCCATTCACCATGTAATTGTGCAGTTTGACATAAATTTGCCAGTTTTGAAAAAAACTCTGGCTTTTCAACAAAACGTTTGGGCACTAGGAGGAGGTTTTTTCTTTGACCGTATCAAAATTGCTTTATTTCACAAAACTGCAATGGAAACAGTTTTTTTTCCCCGCATTACGAGTCACATGACATATAACCGGATGTTGCCGCTGGCGCAAACCGCAGAGAAGAAAACAACAGGAAGCAGTTGAAGGATGATGGCGCGGCTCGTCAGTTAATAACTTATTGTGTGCACAATCTTATTCACCTGCGATTTTAGTCGCGTTTCTTGTTTAATGGAAACACAGCGATTGCGAAATTGCATCGTTTCGACATTAGCGGAATAAGGACAAAGTTCTGAGCAGATCTGTAATGGAAACGCAGCTCGTGGCAGCAGGTCCGTTCTTTACTACCCAGCTGTGAATGACCTGCCAAAGGGTGACGGAGAATAACCTGGGAGTTTCACTCTTAAATGAAGAAAATCCCACTTATTAATCCGAAGAGTCAAAGTCGGCTCTTGTTGATGACATTGTGTTCGACACCAGGCCTGGGTTGAACTATTTCGACAGAAGTTTGTGCAAAGTGCTGCGTTATGGGATCACTGGTTTGAAGGGTGTGTTAATAGGAACATCGACTATTCGATGAAGCATGTGGGAAGCTTCAATCAAGGATGACCCGACTGAACAATTTAAGAATAACAAACACCCCAACTGAAGTTTAAACAATCTTGCATTATATTAGTTAATACATCAACTAGAATTTCTTATGATCGGCCAGTTCTGACTTTTTTTCAAAAGAATAATAAGATATTGGCACTAAAGCATTTTTTGCCATCCCTTTTGTGATGTGTAAAATAAATGCCTTTAAAATAAATGTAATTTGTTCTTTTACTGTTTCATATTTTCACATGAAGAAAAGTAGAAAAATCCAACTTTAATTTATCAAGTAGAGAGAAACAAATCAAGTTTTTAAAATAGATTTTGTTTAACCAAATCACTTGCGGCTCAACTCTTAAGTTATTACTTTTCATCATCGTTTTAAATAATAGTGCTTCAGTTTTCTTTTATTTTTACACTTTTTAATTGTGTTTCGGAGTTCATGCCTTCCCTGATAAGCACTTCAGGATTTTTATCTAGGAAAGGTACTATAAGCGTAACCTTTACTTACCTACTCATGTATAACCCGCCTTCTGCCAATCACGGAGTTTAGTCCTCTCCAGTATTAGACTAAATGCCACAGAGGGATCTTTGACCATTCATCTTTGCACAATCTCTCCAAAAGGTCCAGAGTCCTGGGTCTGCACCCGGCAGTGTTCTATAAGATGTAGGTCTGGGCACTGACATGGCCCAGGAAGATTTGCTTTGTGTTCTGTGTGGTTCTGCGTCGAACCACGGAAAGCTTATTCTGCGTTAAAAAAACAAACATGTTTTCAGTTTTTTGTCTTTGATTTTTCTACAAAACTCACTGCTGTGAAAGCAACTCATGACCACAAGGTCGGGGTGCTATGATGATGATTCTACTCCAAAGGTCCCAGAGTGTATCGCAAACTGTTGTACCAGTAGAAGTGAGTATTTATTGAAACGCTCAATCTTTGCCTCGTCAATACCAAAGCACATTGTTGTAGTTGTGTCCTGCTCATGTGAACTCCACGTGTTTCCTTTGGTGATGGTGTGAGAGCAAACAGCATCTTCCTGACATGCTTCCCAAACAAACAACGTCCTGGCGGGTAGATAGTGTCTGATTGTTGCTGGTGACCCCCCCACTCCCCAGATGACATCTTAGCCGCGGTTCTCTCACAGCAAGCTTGGGAGAGTTTTTCACCTCCATTATCAGCCTTGTGTGCCTGGTGGAAAGATAAAACAAACAAACAAAACAGAATCCTCATTCAGCCTTGTGGCCAGTTGCTAAAATAAATGGTTTTCTGTGTCACCGCATGTTTATGGCCTAGGGAAGCAGAATGTTGTGCAGTACTAATGAGAGCGGTTCCCCGACACTCTGATGAACTTATGAAAAACGGCTTCAGGAGTTTATTCTGAAGATTTTAAGTATTTTACCAGAACCGGATGGTCGAAATGTCCTACCGCGCTTTTCCCTTGGCGTCTAAAACGTCTAAACTAGCTGATACGTTGTTAGGATTTACGTGGAAACTTTCGTGGTTCCTTTTGCATTAAAGCGGCAGTAGTTTCCAAGCTTCTGAGCTTCCGCCTCACAAAGCACCACTCCTCCACATCTCCCCCACTCAGCTCCTTCAGACTAGCCAGCAGCAATTAGCAAACACCTGATGGAACTGAGCATCTGCTGAGCTCATTATACGAGCTGCTTCTCAGTGCATCGCTGGTAAAAAACAAAACAAAAACATTGTTAAATGTTTAATAGAGGAGCGATGTTGTGATGACTTCCTGAAGGTGGGGTTTCAGACAGAGCAGGAATTTCTTGAGGAGACAGAGGGCCCAATTTTAAGGTGCTAAATTACAAAGTCAAGTCATTTCATACCTCGTGTTTATAACAACTGTAGGCAACAAAGTAACTTGATTATGTAAAATGACACTATGTGCCTGGAAAACAAACAGCACTGCCCCTTTAAAAATGAAACTACGTGGCCTCAGAAGTTTATTCTAAAGTTTTCAAACATTTTACCAGAACAAAATGATCAATGATCAATATGTCCTAAAGCACTTTTCCTTTGGTGTCCAAAACATACAAGTTCACTGATAAGTTGTTAAAATTTAACAGAAAACTCTCATGTTCATCCTTCTGCATTAGTAATCTCACGGTTAGGCATGGATCAGATGTGAAACTGTTATGCCAGTTCATGTCTGTTCCCTTTCTTGGAAACATTGATATCTTAAATACATGAGCGATGAACTTCCAATAATTGTCCCCAAACAAGCAGCTGACTTTTGTTTCGACTGCAGAGGTGAACCTTTTCAGAGAACGTGCGTCTTTTCCCAAACCCCGAGGTGAGAGGCGCAGGCAGCGGTGATCAAACGGGCACCGACCATATTTGCTGCCTAAAAGGGAGACACAGCCTGCTGCGGCGCTGCTGAAGCTGCACAGATGCAACGAGATCCTGTGCGAGTCTGTCAGTCTGTTGGCCTCTGGTATGTTTATTTGGTGAGGAGTCTTTGATGTTGTGCTGCAAGATCTGTTCCTCTGATGACACAGATGACATTACGTTGGAATGCATCGACGTCGCTGCTGGAAGCCGCACGGCGCCGTTGCCAAATGTTTGCTTTTGTCCTACGCGTCCTTCCCCTCGGCCTACGTTCCAAACCAATGGACTCGTTCCAATCAGGACGAGGTTCAAACATTAGCCTCAAATTGACACCACGGCGCCTTCCATTGCTATCGGAGGCGATTGTGCCACATTGCAATACCTAAAAGTAGTTACAGAGGTGTCTTAGCTGTTTCCAAGACAGAAGGTGGGGGGGCGGAAAGCTATTACAGCTCAAAGTGCGTAAATTGCGGCAACCGAATGTGACCGCGGCAACGGATGGCAGCGGAAACCTCCGAGAATAGGGTCAGCCTCACCCCGGGGAAGGAGATCAGACATTGAAATCGGTTTACTCTCCCGCCGTCGTGCAACGCTCATTTGTTTTCTACACCTGCATCCGGTGTGGACATCGATTAAGACCCGACTTTACCCTACGGACGCCAAAAGCGGCAGTGACACGCCATTTAGAGGGGAAGAGCCGCAGGGGACGGGGGGGAGAATATGAAGGCGCCAGATACTGCCGGATTGATCATGAAGGTGCTGATGTTCCTCTTAACAAGCTTCGCGAGCGAGGTCTCGGAAGATTTCCCTTTGAAAAACACTGACCGACTGCGGCGAACCGTTGGACGGAAAACAACACTGACAGCATTTTTAAGCAGCTTCCCCTTTGTGAGCTCCATGGCATACTTTGGCTTTTTCTTTTTTCTTCTTTTGCGTCAATGTCGACATGTCTGGACTCCGTATGGAGCCGGCCTTACCGCTGGTGTCCTCGCAGCAGTAGCGTGGCTTTAAATGAGCCGGTTATGAAAGTTTGATCTGATCTCTGTGCATCCCGTTTCCACTCAGTTACAGCAAAGTAGAGTTGGGTTTTTTTTGTTTTTTTTTTGTTCTCTGTTTGTCTTTCTCCCACAAACAAAATATTTGATTAAAAACTCAACTATTTCCAAGGGGAGAAATTGAGCGGGTAAAAAAACAAAAACCCAGCATTGGGTGTAATATTTCAAGCAGAGCCTCCGCCTCCCTAATAATCCTGCATTTGGATTTATTTCCAGCTCCAGCTTCACGTTCAGCACCAGCATTCATCATCAATGGAGAAATCTAGATGTCCTTTATCCAGCGAAGCAGATTGTAAAAGGCTTAGATGGCGGATTAAAGGATAGACTCGTGCAAGGGACTGGACTTTCCTTTGATTGCAGACCTTCTGATTAATCAGAACCACAACCTTTGCAGCGTACGCCAGCCCTGTAACCCTCCTGGTTCTTAACCGTTCGGGCCGAGCTGCCTTTGAGGTAGAAAATCACTCCCAGACGCTCCCATCTCTGCAAAAACATGAAATCTTACTAGGTAATTTTTGCCCAGTTTCACTTGAAATAAGACAAAATTAACTCAAGTCAGCAACAGATAAGAGCTTGTTTTAAGTCGATAACTGCATAATATTAACAATACTGGTTCCATTGGCAGATTATTTCACTTACACCAAAACATTTTTCTCATAAGGGAAATAATCCTCCAATGGGACTAATACTTATTCATCAATAGTTGGGAATTATTAACTTAAAACAAGCTCAGATCTGTTGCTGAAAAGTTGCTTGAGTGAGTTTTGTCTTATTTCAAGTGTTCTGACAAATTAGACCAAAAATACTTGGTAAGATTTTGTGTTTTTGCATTGATCCTAACTTTAGTTTTATTTAAAGAAAGAAAATAAAAAACATACATGTGTTTCAAATGGCATTTAAATTTTCCTCTATTTGCTTTGTTTTCTCAATTATTGTCACTTTATCCTTCTTTAAAATAATAATTTAAAAAAGCATTTATAGAAATTTATTCAAGAAATAGAGAAGAGGTTCATTCTTGCAAAAGCATGAAAATCGCTTAAACGATGTTTTCATATATTTCATTTTTTGGCAGGCCTCCTAAAAGTAAACCGTAACTTTGACGTGGAAGTAAAAGGCGGTTTGGTTTCTCTGTTTCTACAGATAGAAATCTGTTTGACATGCACATGTATTCAGCATTTCTGCAACAAGCAGCTTCAAGCGACTTGGGGTTGATCTCGACCAGCTGTGCACGTTCTTCTTTCCAAAGCAGCTCCTTTGACTGGACCATTCTTTTTTTTTTTTTTACTTTTATTCAAACAATTCCTTGACATAGTCCACACTTATGCTTTTACATTGCAACATAATTACAAATACAACTTTC
>CAEFZX010027591.1:0-25755 GCA_903066825.1 Alfaro cultratus | reverse complement strand
ATTATGAATTATGATTAAGTTGGACTCCCTTCTTCTTCCTCCTCTTCCTCACTGTCTCAATAATTCACTGTATCTATTGGATGCTGGACAAAGAGACTTTAAGGTGAAGCACATTCAGGAACACTGAAGATTTAGGCTATGATTCTTCGTAAGTATTACAATTTTGAAGCCTTGCTTTTAGATCACCACAGAACTGAACAGGGCATGTATGCGGTCACCTTCGTAACACGTTTAACCCAATCAGTTTTGCATATGATAATATCTCACATTTATCGTCGGGCATAAAATCTCCCACTCCCTGTGAGAATAGCGACATAGAAATTGTCAGGAGAAATGTTAAGCTATTAGACATCCTGTAAAGGGTGGGATAGGTGTGCATGCTACACTTTGTGACTAAACCCGCAGGACATGAAAGTCAATAGAGAACCGCGTCAGAGAGGCGAATGAAAGGGGGGAATAATTAGCCTATACTACCAACAGAGACCTAATTTATCATGATTTATTATATGGCAAGAGGTAAACTTGAGTTGGGAGTAGGGCACAAAGACAGTCATTCATCAACACTTGACGTTTCTTTCTCTGCACTCCTGCGTTGAATGTTTGGTGGACTTTTTTATTTTTATTTTTTAGAAAAGGGCTATTATGTACTCCTCTATACACAAACATAAATGTTGTGATTCATGGCTCCATGTCTGTATGCAGACAGATTTCTAAAGTGTTTTTCCAATAACATTGTATCAGAGCTAATAGATTGCCTGCCTGAATTATAGAGAGCTTGGGTATTAGGTAGGACTTGAGCCAAAAACATCTAAATTGATTACCTTTCTTTTATTTCACACAACCTCTTCTACATATTGCTGACTACACTTTTAATGATGACTTACTACAGTGGCAAAGCTTCAAAGGTGGTACTATAATTTGAATAATAATTACCTTCACAAAGATTACACATTTTAAATTAATACTGTAAAACCTCACTGATGAGGCAACATTGATAAGATTTACTTTTGTCAACAGTGGGAAAATTTCCTAAAACATTTAGAAGTATTAATGCATTTATTTCTCCATGGATAAATCATTTTCAATTCTTGCTTAAGGATATAAATAAGTCACTTCTCAATTGCTTGGTGCAAAAACAAAACAATGCTTGTGTCACTTTGTTGTAGGATTGATTTAAGCGTTGTAGTTGCTTGTTTTTAAAGTCTCTTTTACTCCATGCTTCATCTGAAACCCAAGGCAATTTAACAAGATGTTATTTATCTTTACAGTACATTTAATCTTAAATTTGAAATAATTGCTGCTCTAAATTGTTGAAGAATTAACAAAATAGCTGCTCGAAGTTTGGAAAAGTTATGCAAAGAGGGCTAAAATTAAGTCCTTAGCCAGCCACTAAAATATTGCTGAAGAACTAAAAACGACTCTACTGTCCGGTTGTTTATTAGTGGTTATGCAAGACGAAGCCTTTTTTTCGGTTTATGAAGAAATGCCTGAAGACTTTATGGGAGTAAATTATCTGCAACCATGCCAGCATGAATCTGAACCGACAGCTCCAGCTCCAGAGTTGAGAGAAAACTTTTCACTTCAGGATTCTGATAATCAGGACCGTAAGGGCCAATAAGATGACATGCATAATGACTGACTTGGAAACATGGAATGCTAAAAACAGATTACAGTTTGTAATGTACAATTTATGGATTTAGTGCATTAATAGGAATTTCTATTCTGGTACAGTAATTATGTGCAGCACACAAGTCAAGTGTATGACACAAGAGCTTTCTCACTCTTCGTTGATTTATTTATATGTAATGTATACATTTTTAAGGTATTTCTTTGCATCTGTACAACTGGATGAACTTGTTAAATAATGTAGCCCTACAAATAAACCCGTCTTGACTTGTATCCTTCTGATTTCATCCTTTTTTTGATACTGCTGTCTCCTTAATATATTGTTTCATTGCTGAACTTCACTTTGGGGTAACTTGTGTCTGTTTGTGAACTGCTTTAGAAGTGAAATTGACAGTGACATTGACAAATCTCCTTAATCAGCACTGAGTTGCTGGAAGCCATATTTCTGCAATTTCACAACACTGCACCAACCTTGGGGATGAAAAGTGAGTGAAGTAGGACTTATTGCTAGAATGTTAAAGGATTTTTTCCCCCTCCAGCACTTTGTTATACAACATACAGTAGATCAAACTAGAGAAAAACTGAAAGGGTTTCTTTTTTGTAAATTAAAAAGTAAACTCTATGTATAATCCTACCTCCACCAGTCATCTTATACAGAAAATACAGGCTTGCTATGTGGAGAATACTTCATCACATTTTAACAAACCCTCCCAAAAAAGATCAAAACTTTTCAATACTAAACTGGAAGACCGAGTGTAATTGACTGTAGTTTATAGCTGAAAATGTTATATTTTCTGACCGAAAAAAGACATTTCTTACAGGAATAATTGTATGCTGCAGGGATACAATTGGGCACTCAGAAAAGAGTAAGCTGCTTACTTTTCTCATACATTTACGCAAAAAAAGGTTCTCTTCACCTAGCAAAAACGTAGATATGCTTTCTCCTTCAAATAATGTTTTAGTCAGTGTATACAATCTTATTTACAGAGAATATTGATCAAAGTGCATTGAAGAGAGTCCTGATTTACAGTCACATCTCTGAGGGAGGAAACATATTTAGACTGTTTACTGCACATTACTTTAGTGCAGTTAAACAATCATGCTAAACAGTGACTGACTGTATGTAGGAAAGCGAGATTTTCAGCTGCTTTCATTAGCTGCTGCTATGTTTTACACAACCACTGCATATCCCATTAAGAGTTTTTAACATAAAAGGTAACATACTCATGCGCTTCAGAGTAACAATGCTCATCAGAACTAGCAAAAAAATCTATAGTATCCAACTGAATGCATTTCAACCTCATTACTCTCATCGTTATTAGCTGTGTTCTCAGATGTGTTGTGGTCACTGCTTTTCAAAGTTTTTTCTTTTACATATTTTGTGACTCCAGATGTAGAAATGAATATAACTCCTGTAGTCTGAAAAAGGAACAGTGGTGTAAATTAATTTTAAGAGCTCCTTAAAAGACTTAATACTCTCAAATAAGCAATATGAAGCCAGAATCTTGCTCTGATAATAATTAGTTTAGTCTCTGAGTTTCATTCTGTGGTACATGCGTTGACCGTGTTCCATAAATAGCAATATAAAAATGCCATCGGCATAACAGGGTAAATATATAACAGCACCATCAGCACAACAGTCACTGAGACAAGTTGCATGGTTGCATCTGTTAAATCCTCAATTCCCAGAAGACTCTCACCTTTACTAAGTATCAGCTATTTTTTGAGCCATTATATTAATCTAACAGATAAATACAGGATGTATGAGCTACACCAGATTTAGACACACCTGTTTTTTTTTTTTATCAATCTTTGGCATATCATTTTAGAAGTATGTCATATGTAAAATTTCTATTACATGACATTCTGCTGAATGAAATGTTTGTTAAAGTACATTTAGTTTCAGGAAAACACTCAATATCGGTGCAGTTTCAGTGTTGTTCACATTTTAATTTTGTGAGTCTAAAAGCATGCGATACTTTGCAAGTCTGGAAAATTACCTAAAAAATGTTTCTAAAAGAAAAAAAAAAGAGATTGTAGGAATATCAGGTTTTATTTGTTTTTCTACAACCACATATTAAGTTATCATCTGGTGGTGTTCTTAATGAATGTGACACAGATTAAAAGAAAAAGAAAATAAGTATATTTTTGCTAACACTGATTAACCTAACTTAGTTGTAATTTTTGGGGAAATTTCCTTAATGTAATAATATATGTTTGACTACATTCAATATGTACTCACTGTTTATTAAAATATACATAAATTGTATTTAAATTATTTTGATTTGGATAAAGCACAACAGTGTGTTCCTATAAGTAGTAATATAATCTAAACATATTATAGTGAATCTAAGCAGAGGTAGCTGTGTACTTCATTTTAAAAGGTGGAGAATAAAAATGCAATTGATGTTCTGAGACATACAAATATTATGTGTTCAGGTGTTAATATGCAGGAGATTAACTGGACAAAATGCCAGCTGTACAAGAAGCAGTCCTCCTATGCCAAGCAAACACAACCCTGGGTAGTGTGTTAAGTGTTGCAGAGATTTCCCTTAAATGTTGGCATCCGTACACAGAATAAATTGGGCCAGGGCTGTCCAGGCATTGGCTCTGGCACACAGACTCCCACACATCATCAGGCCCAGATTAAACCTGACATATCCTCATCAGCACCAAAACATTTCACTCCTGTTTCTCTTCTGTAGAAACGCAGCCATATTCTTGTGGTGGTCGTTAAAAAATCTGTTATTGGTGTGATATTTCCCTGCATCAGCAGTCACTACAAGTCCACCTGCCTGCTGTCAGCACACTTGGTGCTCTAGAGGCTGCTGCAACCCTGGGTAACTGTAAACTTCTCATTTTATTTCACAATCAACCTATCCCAGTACTTTTTTATTGTAGCAGATAAAATGAAAACTAAGTCTTAAAATATTTACAATACTCTATTCCATTGTAATATAGAAGTAAGTGAAAGAGAAATTACAAGTTATTTGTTCAAATACTATAGAAGTGTTTCTAAATATATTAAAATACTGACTACACTAGACCACCACTAAATCCTCCTCAGTGTTTTCCAAGAAGATAAACTTTAAAATACTCTTTTATAAAAAGTTCAGATCTTTGTTTGTCTCAGGGGGAGGATTGTTCCTGGGACGTGCCGTGCTCTTGTCTTATTTACGCAAATGCAGTTTGTTCTCTCCTTCTTTCCCAGACATCATATCCTGCACACCCAATTCTGTTTGAAAAGGAATTCACAAGCATTGAGTGTTATTTCAGGGTGAAAAATGTCTCATTTTCAAAATATAACAATCCTCATAGTACTACACAAGAGAAAATTAATGTAATAAATAATAAGATAACATATAAACATAAATAAACCAGGAGAAGAGCATCATCACATAAAATAAACATTCAATAATCCCTGAGGAACTCAACATTTCAAACAAACAAAAGCAGATGCAAGAAAATAAGACGAAAATAAGCTCAATACATCCCACCTATGAAAAAAAGCACCAGGTTAATTTGATTAAATAATAAAACGTGGCATGTTTTATTATTTAATCAGACGGTTAATTATACAAAAAGTAACCGTCTTTAGTTTTCATGCCATTCCAGTGCAAATTTCTTTAGAAGCTTCAGCTTCAGTCTGAATGAAAAAAGCAGCTTAGCATGATATCATTCACCAACAAACTTGAATGTATTTTTAGGGGATTTTATTTGATATGCATGGTCTTTGTGCTTGTAAAATCTAAAAATCTTAAAACTCAAGGAGGCGTAATGAAAATGCAGGTTTCTTTATATCCACTTCACAAAAATCCACTTGAGGTATTTCACTTCTGCTGTGCAATAAGCTTAACATCTTACACTTCTTCAGCTTTTGACTAAATCTTTAAAAAGCATAAATGTTTGAAAAGGCCTTAGAATGTAAAGATTATCCAGGGTCTTTTTGACTAAGTTTAACAAAAAATATAAATAAATAAAATTACTCAGCCACAGAACAGATATTTACTACTGTGTTAGAGTGAATCAATGCTCCCTACCAAAAATATTTACAGTCAATATTTTCAGTCAGCTGCCTTTTGAGTGTTTCACAGAACAACCAAAATAATAACTCAAATCCTTTTTCACTCTGATGTATTTTTTTAATTCTCTGATGAAGCAACAAGACATGTGAAAGAGCCATGGCTGCATTTTAGATCTTTTAAAAAGAGAAAAGCATCATGAGGTGTCATCAACAGCACAGAGCGAGGCAGAATGCAGACATTTAATGAGCGAATGTTTGCAATGGAACCTCTCCAGCCAACCGTGCCACATCACAGAGCACCTAGGTAGTCATTAGAGGGACAGATGGTGCTATGGCCGATTGGGCTCTCTGCTAGGCTATTTCACAGTGCTTTTTCTTATAATGCCCTCTGCAGAGGTAGACAGCAGTGTCTGCAATATTACAGATAAATCAAAACTAAAAGAAAAACAATAATACAGTAAATAAAGATCATTTTATAAGAAATCCAAGCATTACTGATTATTCTTGGACAAAACGCAAAAAAAGTGAATAGGTGGGTGTAAGCTCACAAGCAAAAAAAAAAAAAAGAAAAAAGAAAAAAAAAGGTTGACAATATCTGCTGATGATTTCACCACATGAAATAAGAAATAAAGCCTCCCATATGCTGACAGACATGGAAAGACATCATACAGAAGTCATGTTTTACAACATCTATTAGTATTATTTTAAAACATTTTCAAAACATAACAAATGAGACGGAACATAAGTCGCAGGAACTACGAGATATTGATGGGGGAGGCAAAATGTCTTTCTTTCTAAGTCATGGCCTTCAAAGACACTGGATCTTAATCAAGCCATCTTCTTGTTAAAGCTAAAAAAAAAACCAACTTCCTGGACTTTAACATAAGCAGAGTGAAATGAAGCTATATCTCCAAGCTAATTTCTAAGGACCTCTCTGAGTGTGTTTTAAAATAAATTTGCATGAATGTGAGGCAAATAAAACAGGACATTTCCTCATCTTCTTGTGTTTCCTTGTTATGAATCAACTTTTCAATAATGTAGTAAGCAGAGTGAGTCATTCATGCCAGACGCTCCATGTTTTTGAGAATCTGATGATGATTCACAGCAGGTTGTTTTTATGGGTGAAACCGCAGAGAATTTTTATGCTGGGCTTCCTGCTGCCAGTATTTAGTGATGCCCTTTCTGTAATATCAGCTGCTGGCCCATAAGCACTTGAAGCGCAGCAAAATATTCCTGCTAGCAGTTTGTGACTCACACAGTTTGACAAAAGAGAAGGGCTACTGGCTGCAAAAGTTCTATGTTCACTGTACCCACAATCACAAAGGTCTGTAATATTACTGTCTGTTCTGTTGTGCAGAGGCCAACATCTCTTTGTTTCTTCTCCATCATATTTTCTGCTACTCCTACCATACAGACATTGTTTGATTAATTAATCCTTACAACAGAAATGCATTTTCTGCTTTTAATTAGCACAGAATTTTAATCCATTTAAGGGATTAATTTGTACTGTAGAAACAAATAATACTAAAAATGTTTTTTTTTAATTTTTTACCTTGACTTATTTTTTTTTCTTTCGTCAAGAAATTGATGTGCCATCACTTATGCACGATAAATCTTCAAAGTTCTCTGACTTTTAGGCAAGCAAAAAACTTCTAAATCCATTCTTTGAACATCTACATTGGTTGCAATTACTGTTGCACGAGAATGAGCGGTTTGTCCATTCTTCCTTACAAGATAGAGCAGACTTGTTCTTATTGAACACAAATGTCAATTTTTAACTCTTGGCAATGATTCTTAGTTGCATTCAGGACTGAATAGCTAAACCGTAACATTGTAGCATTAGAGACGTGATAGAAACTGAATCTTCACCCTGTATTATAGCTTTTACAGCCTCCTAACAAGTTTTCCTTCAAGATTGACTCACAATTTAGTTAAATAAATGATTACTGTTTAAACAACGTAATAATCTTAACCTTTTTTTATTTTTCTTGCTATAATCCATATTATAAATGCTGCACATAGTTACAAGACAACAGTAGCCTGCCATTTAATAATAACTTAAGCTAATCTGAATATTTGCATGCCAACTGTTGATAGTCCAACTGTCGTGATCTGTGTTTTTTCTGTGTTTATTTTCGAGTTTTCTGTGTCTCTGAGTCTCCCTGTTGTCCTGTCCTCCCCTTGATTGTTCCCAGGTGTGTCTCGTTCCCTGATTAGCTACCTCTCGTGTATTTAGTCCCACCTGTGTCCTGTGTTCCTCGTTGGGTCCTCGTCTATCGTCTATTGTCAGTTGTCAGCGTCAGTTTGTCCTGCCAGCGTTCCAGTCCATTCGTCTGCCTTGTCACTACCTGTGTTGAGCCTTCTGTTTTCCGCTCAGCAGTGTTGCTGGGGTGTTTGGACTGTTACTGGTTTGATCATCATTAAATATCTCATTTTTCTGCTACTTGGGTCTCTAAGCGTCTGCCTCACCTCCACCACTACACCCACCGCATGACACCAAAATAAGTTCCCAACTGTCTTTCAACCACTTTCAAAGGCTTTTTTAATCCTATTGCATCTTTGTCCTTCTCACTCTTCCGTTTTGTGCCCCTGAGAGCTTTCTTTTCTGCCTCCCCATGTTTAGCTCCTTGTCATCAGGATGACATAATTCAAATAAAAAATGATAATAATAAAAAACACAGGCCCAGCACGTCCTCGAAGGGGCATGCACTGGAGCAACTTTAATGTGTGTGTGGGCGAGTGACAGGAGTGGAGGTAAAGGAGCGGAGGGCTGCCTAATCAGTGGCGTGCCTTTTTGTTATTGATCACATTGTTTAGAGACATAAACAGACATGTTTGTGTGTGTTATTTCTAGATGACAGGAAATGCCATCTAGAAATAAGTTTTCCACCATCGCTTTAGCACCCACTTTAGTGCTAAGCCCTTATTCATCGCACGAAGAGCATACCACTTTTAGCATGACACAGTGTTAGATTTCAGCCTCACATAGGGTCTTGAATGAATGCCAGAAGGCCTAGTTACGGCCTCACTGGACCAAAGCACTGCCTTCCACACGTTTGCTGAGCTCCCTATATTAACTGTGGCTAAATGCTAATAGGACTTTGGAGTTTTGCTCTGTTTAAGCAAAACTTTGGGATGTTGTCAGAGAGTTTGAAGCCAAACTGTCCCATATCATGTGAAATCCCTTGTGATTTTTATCTGGGAAAGATGCTATATTCATACTATTTATTTATTTAGTTACTACATCAGAAGCTGCCAGTTGCAACCTTGCTCTGGTTGATGCCAAAACAATCTTACAAGGCATCTGATGAAAAAAAAATCCCTGATCTCCACATCGGTGAATACAGAATTATCACAGAATCAACAGGCTTATTTGCTGTGCTTCCAGTCAAATAGGTGTGTGTATTTCTTTCCAGCAGAGAGAAAACAAAACAGTCAAATGGTTTGGTAGAGCCAGAAACCATAAAGGAGTTTTTATCTGGAGTAAAAGGGGATTCAACTGAATAATGTGAGGAGATCAGAAATTAGAGAATTTTTTTTAACCTCTCATTTACTGATAGAATGACATTGTTTCAGGTCTACCACACCAAAAGTCCTACTTTCCTACATATATATAGAGCAGAATGGTGTGCAATTAATGAAAAATGTTGCAAGAACTGTAGAATTTATCGTGGTATGTCTGTTCCTACGAATAAAAAAAATAGTAGACTGTGTGCTTGTCTCAAATTAAACATGTTCTTGTTGCAGAAAATATTAGAATATAAGGACACATTTGATGCAAACACTATCTTGACCAAGCAACTTGGCTCAACAACAACAACCACCAAGATTATGTACCAGGGGAAGTAAATGTATATTTTAGTTGGAGGTGGCGTAGGAAGTGTCAAAGTGCAGCTTGAACCTCTGGAGTGCTCAGAATAAATAAATATCAAGTAAGCTTATTTGGACTATCTTGTTGTATGAGATGGGTTGAGGTCACATATCATTACATGAAATATGGAGCTGCTGGGTCTCCCTGAACTACCACTGACAAGTTCACTACAGGTAATAAGAGCAAAGAATATGACCAAACTAAAGAAGTGACAAGAATGTTTAAGTAAAACTGTGTTCAGGAAACCACTGAACAACCATCTCTGCATTTCACGTATACCTGGATAAAACTATGAACATGAGCTGTGGGGCTGTGCTGCAGTTGTGTCAATAAATGTGCAAACCGTAACAATGTTTCCATTATTTTGGCAGTCTTTCAGAAAATATTACTGAGAGTAGCAAAGTTTTCTTTGTCTTTCATGGTTTGTGGTTGAATGAATTGGTTTGCTATCAATCATTTCTATTTGCTCTTTTACGATCTTAATGACAGCATAAACTATTTGAATAAAACTAATAAAAAATTTACATAATCTATCTGATATCGCGCTTGCATAAAATGGCAACAATAGGTCTTCATGCAAAAAGCCAGAGACTTTCTGAGCCCCTGCAGACTCTCCCTGTTTCACTTAGTGTTGTACTGACATTGCTGAATTTTGAGCTATGAGAAAAGAAAAATAATTGGTGAAGAATCTGCATGAGAAGGTAGTTTAACTTTATAAACATAAAGAATTTGTTACTAGTTTGTTTTTTGAAGCACACAAAAGGGTCTAATAACCTCACAGCACAGCAACAAAGCAGCAGTACAATTGCAGAATTTAAATGTGTAGTTACTCTTTAATGTGAATGTACTTTATTCTTAAGCTAAACACACATTTGACATTTGCCTTCTATTTTGTTGGGAGATTTTATCTTTTCTTAATAATAACAATAGTCTGGCCATTGCCTTCCTGTGCAATTCCACTTGAAAAAGAAATCTCGCTTACAGCACCGTCTGGGCTTTCTACCCTTGAGTTTGATTGTCTCAGGTAGATTTTGTACCGGGTCCAATCAGTGAACAGAAGGAGAAGTTGTGAATGAAGCAGCTACCTGTTACAATTAGATTTTAGCAAAAAAAATAATAATTCATGTGTTTGGTGTCAAAGTTGTAACTGAATCCCTATTGCGCAGGAGGTGCCTCGAGCTGTTCCCTTAAAAACATCTAGAGAAACTGGCTTTTCTCATCACATTGTTATGACCTGATCATTAAGACGCTGCTGCATGTAAGCCTTAAATGGCTCAACGCTGTGTGCCAGACGTCATGAATGAACAACTAATTGTAACAGCAGCAGACCGTTTTACAGAGGACAAATTGGCTTGTCATAGCAACACCACACAAATTGCTCTGTGTGCTGGTTGAGTAGATACGTGATAAAAAATGACTAAATGTGCCTCAAAAGCAGTCGACTGTATGCATGACTTCACTCAACGGAGGTGTGGCATTAAATCTGAAGTTTGTTCTGGCTTTAAGAGAAGGTCAAGCGATTTTAGCTTTCTGAAGCTGAAGGCTGAATGCACAATGTTGCATTCACACAAATACTCCCACACAGAATTGCTTTCAAAGTTCGTGGGTCAATCGTCCAGATGGGCACTGAACTGGAAATGACCTGGATCATTTTAAGTCCAGCAGCAACATGAACCACAAGCTTCCCTGCTCGATACGAAATGGCAGCTGAGCCGCGGCCACAGCAGCTGCCTTATCGGCCAATCACTAAGAGATGAGTTCTCTAAAAAATAGCATTCTTCAAAAAAGCACTTTTATGAAGCAGATGTTTTTGCTATGATGAATTTGCTCATTTAAATAAATATTTCACTCAGTAAGAAGGGAAGACAATATGACAAACTAAATGTAATCTTGTTGGCACCAAGGGAAGGTCTGCTTCATCCAGTCAAAATTCAGAGCAGCTGTCCAGAGAAAATTTTAGAGCATCTCAAGCTTCACTGATAACATTTCATTTTCCACTCAGACTTCCCAATTTTCCATAATGTCTTAAGTACTAATATCTGGTAGAACAACTATTGTATCACTGTAATAGAGTGACCTGAAATCCAATGGAATCTATTGCATTGTGGGCTTATAGTCCATGGATAATTTTCACAATGCCAACATTTTTGCCTTAAACATTTTATTCATTGGTCTTTTGTTAAATTTCATTTAACCAAGTAACTAAATTGTGGGTTCTCTATATAAAAATAAACAAAATAATATACTTTCAAAGTTCGTGGGTCAAAAGAATTATTACAAATCTCACTCTGTAATAAATTTATAAAACACATGAGTTTAAAATATGAGATTGAATTCTGGTAATAAAATGAGTTTTCAATCAAATTCTAATACACTGAGATGTTCCCATATAAGGAAATTACTTAATTGTGCAAACAGGCAGACACAATTTGTTTTTCTTAAACTTAACAGATACCTTTCAATATAACCCTAATGTAGCTAGATATTGATGTAATCAATAGACTAACAGAAGCTTTAGGATATATGTACACATTTGACACATGAAGTAATTATGCCTCCATTATATACAGTTTCTCATTTCTGCATATCACTACTGCACTCCAAAGATTTGTCTGCTTCAGAAACATATGGTCACAGTTAATGTAAATATCCCAAGCATTTCCCTGCTCCAGGCTTCACCCCTGAAGCAAAATCAGCATTAATGATGAATCATTATGCAGAAGAGTCTTGCATTTATCTCATTATCTAACAGGCAGCAGCAGCCCTGTCGACCCCAAAGACACCTACGTCCCAGTCCTAATATAATCTTCCACTTCTTCAGACATGAACCTACAAGCCTTTAAGTAGGCCACTTCAGTCTGATGCGTCCTGTTGACCACAGTTACATCTGTGACATCCTGCACTCCAAGTACACAACTGCATAAAGAGAGGCACTGTGCATACAGATTGTGATGTCCTTTTGCACACCTGCACAAACACACACTGACCACCCTGCAATGTTTTTGTTCTGTTTTTTCCTGATGCACCCACTCGTTACACAGAACCCAACGGACACAAGTTTCTTTTGCGGTAGCACTTTTGCTGCTCTAAAAGCACAGGTTCTCTTCGAATTACTGACCTCTTTCCTCTTCCTTCCAACAGTCTGTCATGAAATATACATTCGCATTCAATAAGTTGGGGCTCTGAGTCAACACAAAGAGTAAAAGGAACAGTCTGTCTCTGCTGCCATTTCCAGACGTCAAAACTGGCTTGATCTTGCTTCGAGCCTTTCTACAGCCTTTGTATATCAAGCAAATTTAGGTAGTAGGGTGGGGATGAAATACTCCCCAGTTTTACTGGTTCTTATATATACAAATCTCACTCAGCAATAAATTGTTAAATATAGACTTATTAATTATATATAGTGCTCATAGTTAGATGAACATCTTTGTTTACTCTAAAGTCTCAATGCAACAGATAAACTGAACCACAGCCTAAACAGTAAGAGATTTACACATATATTCTGCACTTTAACCTTTAAATAACGCACATTTCCCTAATAAAAGCAGCAGTCTGAAAGTTGAATAAGTTGTGCTGCAACTGTACTTTCCTCAAAAGATTACAACATAATATAAAGATTAAGAAAGTCAATTTTACATAATACTCCCCCCCCCCAATCAAATTATTTTCCCAAGTTTAGTTGTCAAGGCATAGGAGAGCAAAATTCCTAACTCAAATAAAAAGAAAGTGAAAAAAAACTATTTGGAATTGAGCTGTGGCTCTTCCATGTTCTTATCCCTTTACTACTACTCTGGTCAACAGGAGCTGCAAATACTTTGCTTTAAAGTCAAAAGTCCATACAAAGTGAAATTATATTTAGCTCATGAACCGGTTTGGCCTGGAGGCCTAGACTGCTAAGTAGTTTGCAAACAGAGAAAGAGAATTACCATAAAGCAACATTTCTCACCAAGGACAAACAAACAAAAAGTAAAAAACTCTAAATGTAAATCTGCAGAACCAACAGCTGTTTCCAAACACTGTTTCAAACTCAGCAAATAATAAAAAAAAGTCATCAGGATGCCATCATTAGGCATCATGCCAGATGAGTCACTGCTATTATCCCAATGCTATTATACAAAGCCTTGCAAATATAAATTCACTCTCTATTTTCTATAGCTGCCCAGGGTCAACCTACAAAAACTGTAAAAAAGAAAGAAAGCATACAAATCTCCTCCATATGAAGAAAAATCTGCATGTTTCTGATCAGAGAGGACAGTGCAAAGTACAGATTTGAACAAGATGGGCAGCTGTGGGTTAATTAGAAAAGAGTCTGGCAACTACCTGGATGTAGTGTTCCAGCTCCTCCCCACCCCCCGAACACGAACATTCAGCATGTCAAAACATCCTTCAGCAAAAAACTGAACCTTGTTTGCATGCCCATCTGCGAAATGCAGTGTGAACATGTGTATGAATGTATCTCACAATGTAAAGGCATTTGTCTAAGTGTGAGTGGACAGTAAGACAAGAGAAGCAACACTATAGTAACAACATATTCTAATTTACCATCTATAGTATGGATAGATAACCTATTCAAATTCATGTAGAATCTGCCTGTAAAGCATCTGGCTAGAGTTTTAGCAAGAATTTGTAACGTATGCTGAGAAAATTAATGTGTAGCAGATTGTTTTTGATTTTAAAAAAAGTATGTAAATAGAGTGAAAACATATCGGATGTAAATTACAGAAATATTTGTGCTCCCTGTAGGTGTCAATGCTTGTGAATAAAGTATTTGAGAGTGCAGAGCCAGTACTAAAGAGCAATGATATGAAAGACTGGATTACAGGTATTAAAGATACCTTTTTATTTCAAGTGAACTGCTTTAAAGTTTTTCATGCTTTTCTTTGTACATACGCGTTTAGAATAAAAAAACAGAATTTGAAAGCTTTGGTTTATGTCTTTGGGCTGCAAAGATAGGATCACATAGAACCCATAAAAAATTTATGCAGCTTTTGCTTTTCTCCTTTTTGGGTTTATCACATGAGAAATCCTGTAGAGCCTTTGGTAAAACATTGCAGTCACTGTGAGTTTGGAAGAGGTGGTGAGATGTAAATGTCTTAATCTATGTTGTTAAAAAGTAATTCAGGTTCAGATATTTTTGCTAATGGAGTGGAAAAATAACTAATCTAAATTAATATCTCCAAAAGCACATAGAGATGCCTAAGTTGGCATGGGACTCTGTTAGCTAGTTTCATTACCAGTGAGGTGTATAAACTGAAGTCAGAGTAAGAAAAGGCATGAAAGAAGGGATTTAAGTAAAATACTTTTGTTTGTCAAATATTATGGTATTTCTGTGTATGACCCAATCTGTGAACCATTGGAAGAAAGTTAGACTCTCAGCTGCTTACAGAAAGGATAGTCAGAGGTAAGTTGTAAGAGCCGGCTTCTGATTAAACCTGCTAGTTTAAAAAGAGTTACCAGTTTAAGGAAATCTCATATTTAAGTTGAAGTTCAGATTTTTATTTTATTTTTTTTTTAGGAGAAATGCACAAATATTGCCTTTTTTAATGCCAGCTGCCAGACCTGCCTCTAATTTAGATGCAGAGGGCAGTAAACAGGATTTTATTTAATGTAAATATATAAATAAACATTTATGTAACTGGTTAAGTTGACACAATTGCTCTCAAACAATTGTGGGCTAAGAAGCCAGATAATTACGTGTCAAATGTCAACACTGAACACAAAATATTCAGTAAAACACCACTACTACATTTAAATTATGGACCTGACAAGGTGCTGAAAAGCCTTATAAATTATTCTAATGGCATGGACACAGAAAGTGACACCACCAAACTCATTGACATTTGAGTTAAATGTGACAACACAGTTTTGCAACATTAATCAAAATGGCGTGACCACACACCTGCTGGCTTAAAGAACCCAAATAATGCAATAGAACTAAATTCTACAAAGAAAGACAAACAAATATGTCCAAATAAAAACTGCACTTGACCTTCTCCAAATGCAGTTTTGTGTCTGTAATACAAACACAATTATTTTGGAGGTCGATGAAGAGAGATTCTGAAATATCTATAAAATCTCTGTCCTGATATCCAGCTGACTTCTCCCTACAACAGATCTCTTTTCTCGGCAAGTTATGCCTCTGGCTGCATCGCTGGCTCTCTTGGGCCTCTACACTGCATTGCATGGGGGTGGTAAGCTGTTTTTGGGGCACTGAGATACCCCAGGCCGGTCTACTAGCTGTGCTTACTGCTAAAACTAGATTCTAGTTTGTCAGTAATCTTTTAAAAGAGTAAAATCCTATTTTGCAGTGACTTATCTTTTCCTTACGCAATATGAAAAAGCAATAAATACTCATTATAGGAAGGATAACATGAAATACTTTCAGTGCTGTCTTCTTAGTTTGTAGCTGATGAATAGAAATCAGCATTAGATAAAATATGTATCAGAATTAAATAATTTTTAAAAAATGGCCGCAAAACTCTGATTGGTGTGTGTGTGCATCAATAGCAGGCGTGATTTCCACAGTTTTCAATCACACAAAAGTTGACATTTTGCAAAAAAGCCTAATTGCTAACTAGCTGTTTTCAGATTGGATTGAAGCAGACACAGCCATAATGTAATGGCAACACCCAATAGCAGTCATCTATAGTCTGTAAATAATCTCTGCAACTTTCTACTCAAGCCTGGATCTATAAACCTTTTAAATGAAATGATTTACAAAAATCAGCTGAGGTTTCCAGTGTTTTTTTGTTTTTTTTTTCCTAAATATTATAAGTGCAAAATCAAAATTAGTCACCAAAACTTGTGGTCTGAGCCAGTCCTTAACTTGAAGTAAGAATAACACTGAAAAAAACAGTTAGCCTATTAGCCTTAAACAGTTGAACACATTTAGCAGCACTTGATATACAGTTGATCCATCCATAATTTCTTTTTTGTATAGGCAATCCCTTTCACTTTCAGTTTTTACTTCTGTAAATATAACCTCTTCTTTCATCGACATAAGTGACTCCAAAAAGAAAGGCATTACATTTTTATATATGAGAGGTCCAAAAAAAAAATTATAACTAACTCTGACTCAACAAAGTAAATTTAGAGTACATTCGTCATAGGATTGGATTACTGCCAAGAGAGATAACATGCAGAAGCTAACTACTTCCCATTAATCAGATGCCAGTACTTCAAGTTCAGAGAAATGTGGATTTATGTTGGGAATGAAAAATTATGCTGCTTGCTTGTGTGCCTAAGACAAAGCACAGTTCCACCTCGGGACTCTTGTGCTGCAGAAATAAATACTTGGAATCCAAATTAAAATACAATTACATGAGACAATGTGCATATGTACTTACATTGTAGTTTTCATTCACACTACTTCCTTCTATCCATGGCTTTATGTTGTTTAGGTAAGGGGAAATAAACATTCTTCTTACCTAAAAAATGGGCAGATATTTCTTTTAGCATGCCAATTTGGAGGATCATCCCAGCAGAAATAGCTAATTTATCTGTACCCCAGATGAATTAGAATTTCATTAGTTTCTTAAAGCTGCATTAAACTATTAAACACTGCTTTGTGCTCTTTTCATTTCCATCCACATTTTAGTTTGATTAATACTAATTTAAGGTACTTAACTTAATATCGAAAGTTTTTATGTTGCTCAAAAACAAAAAAAATCAATAAGATATACGTGAAAAATCAAACGTAGTTGAAAAAGAATAATTATAGTATAGTTGAACTTTTCAAAAACATTTATGTGTGAAGTAGTTAAAATACAAAAGCACCATCCCCAAGGAATAATAAGCCCACACAAGATATTTATATGTAAAGTGCATTCAAGCGGTGAATAATAAGATGTAAAAAGCAAATCTTAAATCTTTTCTGAAATATTACAAACCTGAAGGTAAATATGATGTTTCTGTAGAATAAATCAGAATGATAAATGGTGTTTCATTTCATACTATCTCAACAGAAGATAGTATGAGAGTGTTATTATCCAAACTGAAACTACTTTAGGACAAGAAGCAAAATGTGCTTTTGAAGTCATATGGGATTTTCTCTCGTTTTAAGTTTATAATTAAATGTGCTAGTGAAATTAATCCTTCAAAACAATTAACCCTAGGTATAGCTCTAAAAAAGAGAAAAGTTAAATATATTTCAAAATACAGGATACTTATTTGTGGTTCTTTTACAATAAAAAGTGATTCATGTCCCGCTGAGAAAAGAGAAAACTGGATTGTTTGGTGAAAACCTGCAGTTCTGTTTCCATCTCAACCTGAGTCAAAGCAGTGAAACATTAAAAGTCATTTTATGTTCCGTCCACATTCAGTTTTAGTTGAGTGATTCTTAAACTTCCTCAGCTGAAATCAGGATCTACAAACTGACACTTTCCTCATGGCCTATTTTTCTCTTTATAAGTCTATTCATTTAGATTCATAAATTGCTTCGCTGGTAATTTTTGATGTAGAATTGTAGTTTGCTGTGAAATCTAGTATTACTGAGGTGTTAAGTCAAGCATGGAACAGAACAAGATTGACACAGATGAACTGAATTGAATGTCCATCCTCTGCTTATCTAATAATGGGACACAGGGTAACAAGTCTAGTAAGGAAACTCAAACATTCCTATCCTTAGCAACACTCACCAGTTCATTTTGGAGGATCTTCTCTGAATGGGACGTACCTAGAAAATCTCCAGCAGGAAGCAAACAGGAAGCCATATGATCAAATGTCTGACTAACATAAACTGACTCCTTTCAATCCAGAGGAGCGGTAGCTCCACCCTGAGCTCTCCTCAAACAATGGAGCTCTTCACCTTATTTCCAGTCTTTCTACAGCAACCAAATGTTGATTGAACAATGCATAGTAACAGATTTCATCCCATCATAGTACCAGTCTCAAATTCACCAAACTGCTTGGAGCGACCTGTTCTATCCCAAATGTCTGCAATGTACTTGATTTTATCCACTTTATATATAAAAGTAATTGAAACTGGTATGAATTAAATTATTTCAAGGAGGGACAAAATATTCTTGAATGTTCCATTAACCACAAAAAAGGCTATAATAATGTAAAAAGTGTAATATACTTGTATGCAGTAGAAGAATCTTTTAACAATCTTGCTTTAACCAGTCAATCTATAAACATTTTTGTTATAAAGTGTCCTAATAGCATTGCATCATGTCAGATGCTTGACCTGTCACACTTCAATGGATATAACATCCATTATTTCTAAAAACAGTGCATTTCAATCACATTCCCCTATATGCTGCAGCCAACAACATCAATCCAAGCTGCCTATGTCAGGAAACAGACCATCAGTCGAAAGCCAGATCAATGTATGTTGTGTCTCTGTTTGTACCAGTAGCCAAAAAAAAACAAAGAAAAAAACCCAGTCCTTCAGAAAAGAGCAGAGGACTCTTTTCTGGAGGAAATTTTGACAAGATAGATTTACAAACAGAGGGTCAATGTATTGGGGAGAAAGCCACAGTGCCTCCAGCTACCCTGCCCCTCTCATGTCTCGCTGAAGCAGCAACAGCATCTCTTGCACAGAGTGAAGTGTTTGCTGACATTTTCAGAAATGAGGAGGTCAGTAAAAGTTCATTTTCAGGTACTTCTTTATTTTTTTACATTGGTGACTTATTAAACAGTTATTCTGGCTTTTCCCCTGTCTCTTAACCTCTTTTGGTACAAACCACAAAGCAAGTCTTATCTAACCCCACTGGAAGTGGAATCTTTTATTTGTCTCTGTTTTTATTTTTGTTTTTTAGTAGCTGCTTTGAGTTAACTTATTGGTAATTCACCAGCTTTAAGTGGATTCCTCCAAAATGCAGCTCAGCACTGTTTAAGAAACTCACATCATGCAGATATACAGTAAGCTTGAAGTGACAGGCAGTGATGAGTGAAATTGAACTGCAGAATAATTACTTTAGTAGATCCATCTTACTTACTGTCTATAATTTAGTCTTGTCAGTTTTACTGATTCTCTTAAATGAGGGACAGCAGAGAAAATATCCAAGAGGCAGCAGGAATGCAGCAAAAAAAAAACATACCTAGTCAGATTTAAAGGCACTGAAGTGTTACTGGCATGTAGCATGAAACATATCTGTGTACAGACTGTGGCAAATAGGAAATGGAGGCTGGGTGCGGCAATGTGTAAATCAGAGATTAAACAAAGCTTTTCTAGCAACTTTTTTTTTTTTTTATCTTACAGTCAGAATGATGGGTGACACATTTGCCTAAATTCTCTTTACTTGTGTTTAGTCTTTGCCCGGAAAACTAAAAGAATTGTCAAATAGAATCGGTAAAGCTTATTTTTTAGTCATCTATAAGGGAAAACTGGAATTAAACGGCCAGAGCAAGTTGAACATTGACACTTGGTTGACCTTCTCCTTCCAAAAATAAACACTAAACCTCAAAGGCACCTTTCCAGTTTTGTCATTCAATTCTGCTTTTTTAATATCAACCACAATGAAAGATGCTACTGTTATTTATTTGTAAATAATTTGGATGATACAGCTAAAGCTAGCAGTTTTCTGGACCCGATCAACTGATTAGTTGATGTTATGGAACATAGAAATGGGCTTTTAATTTGTCTTTCATCAACAATCAAGATAAGTTGATAAAACATATTTGACATTCATATTATTTGTAATGGATAACGTGGTTTTATTGTTGACAAAACAAACAAAACAGCAAACAGGCACAGTAAATGTTAATAAATAACAGAGACGATGACTGCAGTCCCAAAAGTCTCCAAACCACAAACTTAGCTTAGATTTGCAGTTTGGGATTCAGGTGTTATGAACAGTATATATGTAACCAAAGATACGTGTTGTGATCCAACAAATGACAACAATCCTCTAATGCCGTTAGAGCAGAAGAGTTGAGTTTGTAGGCTGAACAGCTTGCCAAATTTGCTCTATCAATGCAAAGCTTTATTGTTTAACTTTTGTAATTTCTCTTTGAATATGTAAAGTATTTTCACATTTGAATTGAATTTGAAACAGATTTATTTGCTTTTGACTTTTGTTTGGTGCTGTTTATTGGATTGGATAATTGAGTTTGAAGAAAACAACACATAATGGCCATTTAGCAATTTAAAAAACATGAGCCTTAATGGAGCACAGAAACTGCACACAGCCTGAACAGGAAGGCTTCCCCTTCTCTTCCTGATCACCAGCTTGGTTATGATGTGTTGTGGGACATAATCCATTTTTTGAACAAGAATTTGTTGTCATTCTTCTAGTGTTGATTGTGGGATCAGCTCAAACAGCAGATCCCACAAGACTGAAGAGGACTACATTCCCAAATTTTGGAGGCATTGCTCTGCAAGTGCAACCTTTAATAACTTTAAGAATTGAGTTTGGCCTACTAAAAAAAATAATAAAATAAAGTGGTACTGGTTGCAGAATTATCTTAATATACATTTGCATTGAGAAATTTTCAATTGATAAGCCTTTTTATGTGAGGATTGGAAGATGCCATCCCACACCACAACATTTTTTTATAGATCCAGTGTTGCTGCTTCACTCACAACTGGCTTTCTCTCATAAATTTGGCACCATTTAAGTGAATTAAATAGACTTTCCAATAGTATAGAATTACTGGCCAAGAACCATTGTTACGACACATGAATAAAAATCTTCAATTACAAAAGTCCCTGGGGTTTTTTTCTCCCCCGAATTTAGAAAGAATTAGCAAAGTCATAGGTTGCAAATGATAACAAGCTGGGATTTAATGAAGTATTTGAAATAACTTGCAATACAATGACAAACTGGCCTGGAGTTTAAAAATTTAAAAATTTTAAAAATGACATTTTAAAAATGTCTCTATACATTGTTGCATTTCACACAAATATTGTTTTTGCACACTTTGGTATAATGCTATCTTGTAGCAAATGCATCTTGTCTACCCTATTATTTCTCTCCATGTTGCGATTAAGGCACGTAATCTCAAACAGAATCATCACCTGTGTCAAAGTGACTGTAAAAATACTAATGTTCCCTTTAATATTGTTATTATAAATGCATGATATTCCTAGCGCTATTATGAAAGCAAGACATCCTCTGTAAAGGATGAATTTGACAATTTAACAATACTGACCACACAGATGTATTTCAAATTGAACACCATAATAAATTACTTCCAGTTGTTTTTGAACAAATTAAATTTAATCTACATCTGACATCTTATTCTCTAAGTCAACGCCATTAGAAAGATACTTAGGATTTGCAAACCTAAAGTACTCTGTGCTCTGATCATTCAGGAAATTTATATTGATTCCCCATTTACTTCACATTGCGCCCAGGTCTATTATGAAATTCATATCATACATTATATTGTGCTTTCTGTTGAGACCTGAATCAGTCTGGATTTTTCTAATGGGATAATATTATGGATCATCTAGTTTCATAATGATTTACAGAAACTTAATGCATGTTTAATTAAATGTTCTGAATGTCTTTGAGGATAACACGATTTACATTCACCTACTGCAACAGTGTTACAGGAAGATGAGATGACATCTGGTAAGAGAACACTAATTTCAGGATTTAGAAATTTTACAATTGATTTGAAAAAAAAAGAAAAGACGTGAGCAACTTTAATATATAGGTATAAGAAATGACACTGTTCTTAACACTCAAAAGGCATAAACACTGTGGTCATAACAAACACAACAACACACCCTTTATCAATGTAACCTGAAACATAACCTGTCAACAAAGCAATTAAGAAGGTACTCTTCTTGAAAACCAATTACTGCACCGACCGAAGGATTATAATCTTTGGGCACATGGACGCAGAGTAATTAACCTTTATCTTTCAAGCTGTCCCTGCTGTCAGACATCATTGTTGATGTGACAATCAAAGAAAATGATGACCTGGAGCAAATGGAAACATGCAAAAGCACTTAGTCAGCTTTGCCTTACATTTACCCTTAACAGAAACCAACATTGATTCTAGGTCAGTACATGCACTGTTATCCACCCTATTTCATACTCAGACATTGTTTACACAACTTGTTTAAAAAAAATCTTTTTCAATGAACTTCCTCCTCTGAAAGCTTGTGTGTTCAGGAAGCTCATAGATTTTTGTGTCCTGAGGTGTAGCGCACAGTGTCACCATATAACCTGAGAGAGAAAAAAGAAACATGGCTAATGAGAAAGCTGTGGCAGGTGAACACCATTCACTTTCCACCCTAAAGTCCTGTGGATGCACTTATTATAGATAAGCAGAGCCTTTATAAGTAGCTGCTTGAAATCACCCACCAAAGAGGGGTTGTTGTGCTATGGCTATCATTGTAACACACTAAAAACACTGCAATGCAGCCTTATATTCATTTGTCTTCTGTCTAATTATTTTGCACCTCAGAAGAAAGTGCCAGATTTCTTTCCTCAAGTAAGAAATGTCCTTTTTACCAAAAAATCTAATTTCAGTTAGTCTTTTCTCTATTCTTAAAAAAGACACAAAGGATAGAGCAGGGGTGGGCATTCCTGGTCCTCGAGTGCCGGCTCTCCTGCAACTTTTAGATGTATCTCTACTTTAACACACCTGAGTCAAATAATGAGGTCATTAGCAGGATTCAGGAGAACCTGACTGCACTGAGGAGGTGATTCAGGTGTTGGATTCAGGTGTGTTGGAACAGGGAAACATCTAAGAGTTGCAGGACACCGGCACTCGAGGACCAGGATTGCCCACCCCTGGGATAGAGTGTGTAAATAGAAAGCATGAATGCAGCTTTGTTGATAGGCTTTTGTGTCTATCATGCATGTTTGATTTTCCTCCTAAATGTTTTTCTTCATGCTCTTTTCATGATTTTATAAGCTAAATTTGAGTGCACTGTTTCATTGGATAATCTCTTTAATTAGGGAGGTTCCGAACTAAATGAATTGACCAACAATACATGTCAGCTGGTATAAGAGACATTAATATTCTCTAAAAGAACAATCAGTGCTCCTAGTTATCAGTACTTATAGGCCAGGAAACCCTAGATCACCCTTAAGGATGAGGACTTATCTTTAATCACAGTACTATTATTCAAAGTGGCACTTTTATGATAGCACTAATTGAGTTACACATAAAAAGATACAAGGTCTTGCAAGCTACATTTTCCACTTAACAATTGATTTATTTCTTACTAATAAATTCATAGTAAAACGAAAGGACAGCCCATCTAGATCCATGTACTTTTTTGTATGTGTGAAGGGTTTTGGGGTTTACTTTCTGTAGAGTTTAATTTCATGCTTGTGCAATAAATAATAACATGGTTGAGTGTACTGTTTATAGTTTTGTACACTTTAGAGTGAAATCTAAATAACCTCAAAACCTGGTACAAACTAGATTATTTTTGTTAAAACCTTAAAAACTGAGTTTACTCTCTCAATGTAAAAAGACTGCATGAGTTTATTAACTAAATTAGTGTAGCAGAGTTACATAACATTTAAGTATAAGTCTCATGGCAACAAAAGAAACTTTTCCACTTTCCTCACATTTTTCTTCACTCATCAATTATTGGAAGGATATTAGAATGTCTTTGGTATGATCAACGGTGTATTCTTGAAAATTATTTATGTGAGGAAATAACATGAACCTGTACTGCAGACAGATTTTATCTGTTTGCCCTTTCATGCTTGTGAAAGGGCAAAGGGATTAAATGTAGCATCCTCAAGTTTTCTTAAACATATGAAGGTTTTTACATGCTAATGTCCTCAATATGTAAATGAACAATTCTTTGATCTGTCAAAGCTGTTTTTTTCCTGCCGCCTGCAGTAAATAACTTGGCTGCAGAAATTACTTTTTGCTTCTCCTCAGGCTGGTCAGGCAATTTTGCACCACAACAGCTGTAAAGCTACATTTATTTTCAAAAAATATTCTTTTTACCAAAAGCTTGTTTTTGCCGGGAGTAAAAAGCAGTCCTAATTTTCCTCTGTACCAACCTCTTTTGTTTGCTTTTACCTTAAAATAGCTCACTTCCCTTTAAGCATACCATCTCAGAGGAGGCAGTGAATACAATTTTACTATTGTTCTAGAAGAAGAGACAAGAAGAGACAATGTCACACATTTGTCTGAGATAGAAGTTATTGTAAAATGGGGTAACAGTATTTTAAAACAAAGATAACAGTTTTAGCATTCAGCGCGTCTAATGTTGCTAGCATTGCTAAAATAGCAGTAAAATACGGGGGGTTGTCTATAGTATAACCATTGTGTGTACACAAAACCTTGAAACTGCTCTTTAAACAGATTTTCTTATATAAAGGCATAAATATTAACAAAAGTTTGAGACAAGCATAGCCTCTTTCTGGGTGTGATTTTAATATTTTTTCAGGACAGAAAACATATTATTCCCAATCTTACTTTTTTGCAGCTCTACAAATTTGATATGTTACTGGTTGCTTGCAACAGTCTTAATCTATAGATCATAAATATCTTTTTCATTTATCTCTGCTATTTCTAATTGTGACATCTCTCATAACTCCATCATTATCATATGATGTATTTTTGACAAGTACTGGTTTGATCAAATAAAATTGCAGTGAGAAGAATAATTATTGGAGCTATGCAACAGCAAGTGTTCCTTAACTCACTTGCAGAAGTATTGCAGTAGGGTTTTTTCAGTTGTTAAAGATACGGTTCACTAATGGTTACAATACTTATGCTACAATAAGGAATAGATATTTTAAACCAAGAAGGAATTGGCGTGCTTTGAAGAACTATTCAGACTACCACACCTTTCCACATAACAAACATAAACCCGAATGTGTTTTATTGGAATTTTAACTGATGGACCAGAACCACGTAGTACATAACTGTGAAATGGAAGGCAAATGATAAATTGTTTTTAAATATTTTTACAAATAAAAATTGGAATGCTTGCTGTGCATTTAGATTTGGCCCTTTTATCTGTACTTTGTGGAACCACATTTTGCTTCCCCAGTGGTGTGTGCTGCTTTGTGTTGGACTATCACTTAAAACTGAGTAAAATAAATTGAAGTGTGAAACTGTGATGTGAAAAAAATAATGTGAAAATTTTTGATAGGCATAGATAATTTTGCAATGCATCATTTTGCAATGCATATTAACAGGTGCAACATAAGAAGTTGAAGAAAGATTTACCTTTGATAGTAATTAGTCGTGGTTATAATCAACACAATGCATCATATTGTTTTGAGATAATGATCTAGGTTTATTTTATCAGTCTCTTTCACTTAAAAAAAATAAATTAATAAAAATTATTTATATA
>CAEFZX010027590.1:0-27193 GCA_903066825.1 Alfaro cultratus | reverse complement strand
CGTAGGGACAGATACAGGAAATCTTTCCTGCCTCAGGCTATCTCACTGTACAATAAAAGCTAAATTATTGTCCTGTATTAACCAATGCAATTTGCATAACTGCACTGTGGCACATTGCGGTTTATATATTGTATATACATATCTGCTCTTGAATCATTGTAAGGACTGCTTTTAAGTTGCATTTTATATTACTGCACTTTACAATTTATAATTATAGCATTTATATTGTATTTATTTTATTTTAGCTACAACTACTACTTGTGGTAATTCTTACTGTATATTGTCGCAATGCTGCAACTGTGAAGTAATTTCCCTGCTGGGATGAATAAAGTAATTCTATTCTATTCTATTCTATTCTATTCTAAAGTGTTTCAGTTATTCTGTCACTATAAAATCCTGGTTTCAAGTAGCTAGTTGGAATGGAAAGTAGCTTCACGAGCTAACTTTGTCAGTATTTCGCTAATGTTGAAAAAAAAAATGCATTAAATAAGACACACAATTAAAATCACACGTGAATAAGTTTGTTCACAGGATAAGTTATTAAAAAACATCCTTCTAACACTTCCTGTCGTCCTGTTTGTTGTTTCCGCCAGCAGTAACATCCGGTTCAGTCAAATAACTCATGTGATGTGAAAAAAGAGTTACCAAAAAACTTTTTTTTTCTACATTGGTGTGTTAAGCAAAATGATTTTTGTAATTCCAATACGAACAATTATATGGTTAATGGAAACACAGCTAATGATTGTGTTTGACTTTCCTCTCGTAGGACAGCGAGATCTTCATCAACGACAAGAAAACGGGGACAATGGATACTTTCTGGGACCCGACACCAGAGCTGAGGCAGAACAGGCTGACGCGCTACACCGTCCCACCTGAAGAGCAGGGGGACTTCGAGTCAGAAAGGTGCACTTTGATTTATTTAATGAACATAAATAAGAATTCATAAGAATAAGAATTCGTCCTCCGTTGACCTCAGATAATCCTAATCCCTTCCGCTTTAGATTTCTGCTTTTTAACATTTCCAGACTATTTGAGTGAAAGGACAAACGTGAGGAATATCCAAACAGGTTTAATGTTTTTATGGCCATCCAGACTGTGGCAGCACGTGACTCGAGCAATCAACAACAAGGACCAGACGGAGGCCACCAACGAGAAGTTCATCCTGGAGGAAGCTCAGAGGAAGGCGGCCCGGGAGCGCAAAGCCAAATGCGAGGATTGGATCCCCGCCCTGTTCGAGCAGGATCCCGTCACCGGAGAGTGGCATTACAGATATGCCGAGTGAGTGGCTCCTCTCTGGCCCTGCCCACCAGCCAGTGCACCCAGGTTCACCTCCACAAGGGCAAAAAAAAAATGTCTCTAAACTTCGACTTTTAGCATCTAAGTGTTTTACAGTTATGAGGCATTTTGAATGTAGCTATGAAAAATAGTTACTAAAAAAAAGACATCAAACCTTAATGAACTTCTCTTTAAAATTATTCCCATTTGCTTCTTTGTTTTCACTTAGCAAAGTGTAAGGGTGCCACCTTCTGGTGGCTACTGTAACTGCAGAGTTATCATGACCAAAGGAATATTGTGTTGTTTTTTTATCATTTTATCTGACCTTCAATTTGCATGCCCCTTTTGATTATTGTTTAATGTATTAGTTCAACATTTATATTACATAAACAATATATAAAATGTCAAAATCAACATTACTTATAAACAAGATTATTTAGAAGACAGTATTTTCAGAGAATTAAGCTTTAATGTACTCTGAAGAATATGTCATGACAAAGATGTAAACTAATAACACAATTCTGCCATGTTACTAAAAACACACCTGGGTGTCAACCCATTCGTCCAGCCAAACATGCAAATAGTTTAAGGTCGGGTAGAAATAGGAACACCATAGAAGTACTGGAGTCATTTCTGCAAAGTACAAAGTTAGTTTTATTCATAATAAGATCCAACAGCACTTGAAAGCCTGTTACGAGCTCGGAAATGGGCCACATCACATTGAATAAGCCAAGTGATTAAAGTTTATCTGCATTAAAGTGCACTTTAGCTGTAGACATAATTTTCTAATTTTGCAAATAAATATGGAAAATGGAAGGAATCCTAAAGTCGAGCCTTGCGGTACTCCAGTTTAGAAACTTAAAGAACAGATTCTGTCCCTCTTCTTTTGCCTTCTCATTTCTCCTGCTTGTGTGTTTCCTCAGCACCAGGCCGTGGGATCCGCTCAACGACCTGATTCAGTTTGAGAAAGACGGCTGCATCCAGACCAAGGTCCGACACCGCACCCCTATGGTACGTTCTGGCAGTCTTATTAGTCTGAGTAACCAGGGGCCGCGGAGGGACAATTGCAAGTGCCAGGTATGTTGTCCTGGTGACGAAGCATGCCACCGCCTCATCCGTCCTTCACACATCAGCCGGCGCACCGCCTCCATTGTCGCTTCATCTCTTTGTGCCGCCACCTCCCTGCTGCCGCCATCATAGCCTGGACTCTTGTGTGTCTGTTTTTTTTTTGGTTTTTTTATCCATTATCTAAAACTTTTTCTCTTACACCGGCTGCTCTGTCATCCTCATTTTTTCATTGTTGTGTCTGCATGACTCATCAAACACAAACCCTTAAGGTAGTTTAAATCCATTTTAGAAGTCGGAGGAATGTTCAGTGTTTAGTAGCGATTTTCCAGATGCAACAACCAGTATCAGCCAGTGTTGCAGACACGTTAACTGCTATTGTTTACATCCAAAAGTTTCGCACCTGAGCACAAACGCTTGAAGGGAAAAAGACAATCCTTTTACTCGCCATCCATAGCCCCGCTGCTGTGGTAGTTCTGTTAACAAAATGAAACTGGAGATCTAAGTGTGCGCCATTGCAAAGGGAAAATAACGCTGAAGAATAAACCACTCGTATTCTGCTTTCTTCTCGCTCTCTGTCGGCTTCACGTTACGCGCAGACCCGTTGCCACAGCAACCGACAGAGCTGAGATTATATTTAAATGTTTCAGGATTCAACACCAAAAACATTCCCCACTCGAAGAGCGGAGCATTCAGTCCATTATGGTCTTACGTTTTCAGGCTCGATGTTTATTTTGCAATTATTAATCAGTGATCGACTGAACCCAGCGGTGATTGATTAGCTAATTTAAACACCTCCTCTACTGATGATCTGTCAGAGAGTTGGTGTGT
Source organism: Alfaro cultratus (assembly GCA_903066825.1). Lineage (NCBI taxonomy): Eukaryota > Metazoa > Chordata > Actinopteri > Cyprinodontiformes > Poeciliidae > Alfaro > Alfaro cultratus. The sequence continues at coordinate 24,022 of CAEFZX010027590.1, read as the reverse complement.
GGGTTGCCTTTTTTTTTTTTTACTGAACTGACCCATAAGAAATTCTGCAGCACATATACATATTAATGTTGTCAAAGTCAAGCTAGCATAACTGATCTACTTCTTTTTCCCTCACTAGTTTTTTTTAATTAAAACTTCTTACTGACCTGCAAAATGTGAAACCCTTGGACCTCATCTAGCTGTCAGTGTTGACAATTAATAGCAAAATGTTGCATCCTTTTTCTTTTTTATCTCGCTTATGGTTTAACAACAACTTGACAGCTGAAACCAACGGTAGTCATCGTTGGCCAGAAGTTTTTTGCCCTCCAAGAAACTGCAGGAGAGCAAAAAAAATGGAGTCTATAGATATTAATTTTATCACCTTAAATAGAGTTGTACTCCTCTAAATGGAAAAGACAAATAAATATGATTTGTTTGCTTGTACTCACTTCATTACATTTGATCATTTTCTTCAATTATGTACTTAATATTGAAGTTGTTTTTATTATTAAAAGAAACTTAAATTAAGGAGTTTCTAATCAGATTTTAACTAAAATGTTTAATCCAAGCTGTATGTTAGTTTGCCCTCATTACTGCAGACAGATTCTGTGTCCCAACTCTCGCCTGGTCGGTTACTTTTGAGTGCTAGCTGTGTGTTGCTATGATTGCACTAATACATCAGCATGTGTCACTTAGCCGCCGTTATCTGCCACCACCGACACCGGTGGAGTTTCCTGCATAAGAATCCCGATTTTAACGCTCCTTATTCTCTCTCCTTTGCCCTTTTATTTGTGTCTTTGTCTGGTTTTTGTTGGCTGATAACGTTCCAACTGTTTATCACATATGTTTGTGTGTGTCCATCTGCGAATGGCTCATCAGGTAACGGTGCCAAAGAGAAAACACAAGAGCGACAAGCCCAAGAGCCCGGAGAGCGGCTGCTCCTCACCAGAACCTGATCGCCATGACTCATCGGGGAGCGAACGTGAGTCAGCCTCATGGAGTATGTCGATATGCAAACACAGCTAGATGATAAACATAATGGTGACGTTCTAGTGTTTAGATTTTAAAACAGTGGGAGATTCTAGAAATGTATGGAATATTAGTTGGTACCCTGATAATGACAAAAACGCCGATTTATTTTGTTGCAGGACACAAAAGCAAGCATAACAGTCGGCTGAGGAAAAAGGGTGCAGACCTCAGCGAACTTCAAAGTGCCATCGACTCCATAAAGCAGACGCAGGAGGACATTAACAGGTGAGGAAGAACTCAACTCATCCCGTGACGCAAACATGTCCCGGTGCCGTGCGCACTAAGGGTTCCTATCTGTGTTGTGAAGGAGCGTCGCGGCGCTGCGGATGCGTTCAGCAGGCCGGGCGGAGAACACTTCCTTCCTCCAGCAGCGGGACTACGTCGTCATTGCCTGCCTCGTCGTCCTTCAGGTTCTCATCAACTACATTTTCAAGTAGCGGCCACAAGGCCTCACCCTAAACTCTCTCTCTCTCACACACACACACACATACTGGAGATTTTTAGATGAGCGGACCTCCAGCTCACTCCGCTTAACAAACCCATATCTTTGTGTCCTGGAAAAACAGAAGAACTCGGAAAGAGACCGTTTTTAACGTATTTATTCGCAACCATCACCATTCCAAATCTCCACGGAGATGCACGGATTTCAAAGAGAGGAGCAGCAGTGAGAGGATTTCACATGGAAAAAAGGCTCGACTGTCTTTCGGGATTTTTTTTTCTTTCTGTTTTTTATTAACTTGCCTTGATGTCAAAGGCAAAGACGGCAGCCGTTTTTTATTAGCTGTTTCATTATTTTTGCTTTTTTTTTTATGGAGTGATGCTACTCTGATGTTTCACATTTCACCTCAAACGACAGGGAAGCTCTTAACACAAAAACAAGATTGTAACACACGCACATGAGATCCCTTTAATTTTAGTGCTTTTTTTCTATTTCTCTTTTCTGTTTTCCTCTCATCTTGTGTTTAACTGAAGCTTGCTCAGAACAGAAAACAAACCAACGCGATGAAAAAAAGGGAAAGAAAAACAGAGTGGTCCAATGTGTGCAACTTTTATTTTTGTATGATCAGATCCTCTTATATTCACCCTCGATTCCACATCTGGAAATAGAAGACAGTGAGAATAACACAAGGGACAAAAGGAACAGAAGCTATAGAACTCTGCTTTTTGCATACAAAGTTGTCGTTTAGAGAGAAAAAAAAAAATAGATCACATTTGACACATCCTATGTGTATATTGTAAGTAGCGAACTTTAACCCTTTGGAGACCATTTTTGTCTTATGGCACAAATGCACTGGAAATGTGGGACTTTCACTTTGGTATCGCCTCAGCATTGAGACAGACTGATGCTCTAATCAAGAAAATAAATATATATATATATATATATATATATATTTGAAGTTTTGTAAAACACCCCAGTGACCACTGCCCTTTTAGTGTTCTAATTTAAGCTAGGCGTCCTTCTGGTTGATATTAGTAATAAAGAATCTTAGAGCGGCTCTCTGTCTTAAGCCTAATTTTGTAGTATTGGTAGTTTCTTCAAGCTTAGAGTGAGAACGAATGATTTTTTTATGCTCACTATTTTAACATCTCTTTAACAACTTGAGTATAAAAACCTCACATCTAAGTTTGAAAGGGTGTCATTTATTATTACTCTTATTAACAATGTTTCTACCAATCCGGTTCTAGTGTTGAACTACGTCTGGTGCTGTAGCCGGTTTTTAACTGGCTCTATAGAAAATCCAACAAAAACCAGCTAACGCACGTCATTCGTCTTGTTATCGTCAAGACGAAACAAGACGTCCTAATATAATTGGTTACTCATCCAAGTCATTTAAATGTGGTTCTTAAGTTCAACGATAATGAGTGAAACCTTCATGATTTTATCATTCGTTTGTAAATACATATCTGAATGTTCCGGTAATAATGTTTATATGCAGACTGATCAGTTTTAACGTGGTAAGCTGATGTTAGCATGCTCCTTTCAATTTGATTCCAGTTAATTGTATGCTGTTAGAGATGATAGAAAATGAATGATAAATCAGTATTTACCACAGACAGTAGAGTCTCTGCATGCAAAGTCGACACCTTTGGTTTGATTGAGACCTTCCTATTTGGAAGCAACAGATGATATAAGTCTGGAGTTGAGAACCCTTTCACTTTTAGTTTGTAAGTAATGCTATCAACAGTTTTTCTTCTGGTTGGAAATACCATTAATGTATTGAAGTCCTAATTTAAGTGATACAGGATCTGTTCTAAAGATTAGGGTGATGACAATAATACAATATAAATTATTTTCAGCTATATTTTTTTATATAAAATATAAATAAAACAATTATTCTTTGATTTTTCGAAGCTTATGTTCCTTTTATATTGCTTTATCTTTTAAGAGGATCTAAGTTTTTTTTGTTTGTTTTCTTTCTTTAATAATGATTTTAAATCAAAATCTACAAAGGGTATGAATAATTTAGAGCATAGCTATAGGTATATGAGCCGTCTTTTAGAATGCAAAATGGAATTTATGTCTTGTTGGTGTTTCTAAATAGCTGCAAATTGGAGGTTACACAAGCTGTTTCAATCAGCCTATTAATAAGAATTTATTAATTTAGTTGAAGATTACAAGTGTTAAAACAACTCTGTGCACTGATCTACTTTTACAACATGGTGTTCACAACCTTTTATCCAACTTCTGTTTCCATGAGTGCACCTCGAGTAAATAACTTTGCCAAACTACTTTTGTGGTGCTTCAGTTAAAAACAAGTGCCAAGCAAGCACCAGCAGCAGTTTAACATGTGAACTGGATTGGTGGGGAACTAGTGTTTACTGTAGAAAAAGAAGCATACGGCAAAAATAGGCTCAGAGTAGACAAAATCAAAGCTCAACACTTTGTTCGAACTTCACTGCCTGACTGCAGCAGCTCCGCTGCACGTCCGATAAAGAGCATCAGTCGCTTCCTCCAGCGCATTTGAGCCTCGAAGTTTCAATATGTAACCTAGAATAGACTCTGTTCTGAGGCTCCTCGTCGGAGCGCGTAGACTTGTAGACTTTTTCTAACCTCCGCCATGTTAAGAGCATTCCAAATGTACAAAAACTTGCAGCCAAACTCTTTGTGTGGTAGAGTAGAAGTCGGTTGGAGTCACTGTGTAAATAATCCGGGTGGGCGACGGCGCCTCCGGAGCGGCACGCGGACACTCTCACTGTGTGCACAAACCGTTTTCCTCCTCCTGTTGGAGTTTTACTAGAACATCCTGGTAAGTTTAGCAGCACTGTTTTAATGTCTTTTTATTTATGTCTTCGCCTGTTATGATGTTAGCCTTGTCGACGTTTACATATATCCGATTGCCTCCGCCGTCAGCAGACTGTTAAGCGATGGAAGCTTCGGGACACAGAGACCGGTAGCGTTCGTAGGAGCCAGCTTTACCCCTGGAAATTACCCGGCTGGCCCGAGTGTATGTGTGTTTGTTTTTTCCCGTGCGTCCTCATTGCCTGAGATGGTAGAATGTGTGGAAATAAGTACATACCAGTGCCTTTTAGAGTCAGACATGGGGTGAAGTTGTAGATTAAAGGAGGTGGTGTGGGCAGGGTGCAACAGAAGGTATAGTTTGAATTCAGACTTGGATTGTGGTTGGGTTTACTGTAGAGTTGTAGTGTGGACGGTGCCATATGAAGTCTGACTCCACAGGTAGACACTCGCCGCCCGTAGATACCCAAAGGCCGATCCCCTGCCACAGGAGGAAGAGTGCAGTTTTCCTTCCCGTCTCCCTCGCTTCCTTGTCTTCAACACACAAAACGTGGAGGGAAGCGGCCATCTTTACTGTACGTCGTCGTTACTGTGTCTGTGAAATATCGTTTTGTTTTTTCCTCTTTTGTATGTGGGTTTATGTCGAACATTTGTTTTTCAGCTCCAAGTTTTAGGTCACTCTTCTTTTGTCTTATTTAATGTTTGTTTTATTTTTCAAAATGCACACGCTCGTTTTTAATCCACTTCACGTTAATACCAGACACACGGGACTGTCCAAACTGGGGCGCCTCACTTCCACACATGCGTCACACATCTTTTTCCTAATCAAGTAATTGAATATATTTACTGTATCTCCATGGAAACTGTAACTTCTCTGAAGTTTCTGGAAACATGTAACACAATAAAAACAAATGACATACTTAATTCTGTTGTGTGTGTTTAGTTTAGTAGATTCAGTCAATGTTGTTAAAAATGCAGAATTACCAAATCTATGCAAGATGTTCCCAGGTTTATTTCTTATGTGAACAAAGTTGAGGCAAATATGTTATTCCATGGCCTAATCCTTTGATATCTTAAAAATCATTTGGATGCGGTCCTATCATTGGCCAAATGAAAACTTGCATTTTTGTTAAATTTGCTGATGCAACGAAACAAAAATCAAATAAGAAATTCTTAAAATGTTTGTGTTTCTTTAGAGCTTGCCTTGCATTGGCCAACCACCAATATCAAGGCATAACAAGGTTTTAAATTGTTACATCTTCACAACTGCTAGTATTAGGTTTTGTTAATAAATCTAAACCACCACCAGAGGGCACCAGAGACCCTTTCTTCACTGACTCATTTGATCTTTCCAGTCATGTTCCAGCTGCCAATATCCACATTCTCATCTATCACTATACATTGATATTCTGCATTTATTTAAAGTCTCACAAAGAAATTATTGTGTTTACACATTTCATATACCTATGGAACATTTCGTATTATTTGGGGTTAGAAATAATCTGAAACAATTTCAAATGTACTCAAGAAATCTCCAGTAATATCTAGAATTATTGAATTAGATCAGGGTTTGAGTCTCACTAGTTTACCTCAACTGATTGTTTCCATCAGCCAGCTGTCCCTGTTGTCAGTTCTCCACCCAAGGACGTTGACAAAGGTTGTTAAAGAAGAGCTGGCCTTTCTGTTCCTCTCAGATAACAGTTAAACATTTGATATCAGTTCATACTCTGTCTGGAGGAGGGAGGAGGAGTAATGGACTGTAATACTACCAAGAAAGGGTGGAACAAGATGTAGAAAATTATTAGAAATGAGTTTCAGCCAAAAGTTGTTCATTTTATTCTCTCTCTCTTCTCCCTCTTACAGATTTCTTCTGTTTTTGCTTTTCATTTATCACTTAAATGTCTCAGATCAATAAATTTTTACGTCAAATATAACTTGAGTAAATCAAAAATGTTTTCTTAAAGCGATATGTTACGGCGTTTGGGCGATCAGTTTAATGTGTGGCTGATGCTGGAAATGATCAGAGGGGCTGAGTTTTTGCCACCGTCACTAGGACAGGGACTGAAGTAAGGATAGAGTTTCTCTCTGAAGTTGCAACTAGTAAAGGAGAATATGAGATGTGCTGCCTCAGCATCATAAAAGGAAACTAGACCCTCGTCGTAATCCACAAAAACCCCCACCTTCTGGGGCTCAGACACCAAAACCAGAGGCACAGAGGGCCCAGTAAGAGCTCTGTAATGGCTGTTTCTTAGCCATACAGCCCAGTAGCCGTTTTCAGGGCAAATGGCATTCTCACCCTTCCTGTCGATAGACTCTCGGACCACTCCTAATTCCCATTTAGTTTTTCCTTTAACTTCAACTTCATAGTAAAATCGTCCTGAGAAAAAACTTTGCTTTCCCAAGACTCCAAAGGCTGACAGTCTCTCTGGCTTGTCTTCGAGAACCTGTGTAACATCACTGCATCGTACAGTTTTCCCATCGTCGGACATCACCAGATAGGGGTTTGCAGTATTTGGATCCAGAGTCACGTCCACTCCATACAGCCGGACTCTCTCAAGTTCAATGCGAGCGCAGAGCTTCTTCATCTCTGTTCTGATTGTCTCCAGTTGAGCTGCAGCCGTCCTCACCGTCACATCGCAGGAGGACTGGACTCTGACCTTGGTCCAGTCCTTGGCGGTAACCGTCATTGTTGGGGTGTTTTGGAGCAGATGGAATTGGTCTTCGATTTCCGACAGCTGCATCAGCTCAGATCTTTTCTTCATCAGCGTGGAGATTTCCTCTTCCAACTCTTTTATGAAACCTTCTGCCTGTTCTTCTGTTGCTTTCTGCTTCCGTACAATCATGTCAATGAAATGATCCAGGCTTTTTCTTGCAGAATTGATGAGATCCGAACAGTCCTCCACAACAGCTGCTGTCACTTCCTCCACACCCTCCTTGCTGAGCTTCACTGACTGATTAAACTGCTCCATCTTTAGTAATCTCTCCTGAATCATCTGCTCAACACAAACTCTGGTCTTCTCCAGCTCTTTCTTCTTTTCTTTACACTCTTCCGTCAGAGCGACAACCCGATGCTTCTTGTGTTCGGACGCAGCACAGCTTGGACACACACACCTCCGATCGGTCTTGCAGAACAGCTCCAGAGGCCTCTCATGCTTCCCACACATCATGGTCTCCAGTTTCATGACTGGATTGATCAATTTATGTCTCTTCAGCCCCGTGATTCTCATATGAGGCTCCAGGTGAGTATGGCAGTAGGCAGTAGCACACACCAGGCAGGACTTAAAGGCTTTCTGTTTGGGTTTGGTGCACACGTCACACAGAGTTCCTCCTGAGCCGGGAGATTCTTGTCCTGACAAGCTCCTGGCATTCCTGAAGTGAGAAGCCGTCTCGGATATGAAGGTGTTGATCCGCAGAGCTGGTCTGGGATCAAACTGCTCCTTACACAGCGGACACTGCTGTTGGTGGCTGATGTTCCAGTGCTTTGTGATGCACGTCTTACAGAAGTTGTGTCCGCATGGTATGGTGACCGGATCTGTGAACACATCCAGACAGATGGAGCACAGAAACTGTTCTTCGGATAGAAAACTGGAAGCAGTCGCCATGTTCACTCACTGGAATCAAAAGGGAGTGGGAGGACTGTAAAAATCAGCAGTAACTCTTCACAAGATTGTAACATTACTTTAAAATCCATCAAAACAAATTAGTAAAGAACTTTTGTTGTATAGGAGGTTATAAGAATCTTGTTGAAGGGCATTTGAGTGGCTTTACTCACCTGTGTTTTGTCGAAGAACACTGCCTCAAGTGAGTGAGTCACTCATTTTTCCTTTAACAGCCCAGTTGCTCCTTTAAAACTCCACCTCTTGTTTCATCCCCTCCCTCAAATGGGAGTTTGGTGTCTTATTGCAGAGTTTATGTAAGGCAGAACAATGAATCTCCCATGTCAATGCTGGAGTAAAGAGGACACCAACATTTTTGCTAAGATTGTGCTCCTCTGCATCTACAGTCATGACTTAACAGTTTTGGTGTTGATGCAAATGTTATGTTTTTATGACATGGTGAAGACAGAGTAAAAACATTTTGTATACTTCAAGTGTTTTTTATTAGCAATTATGTCAATGTTTCCAGTGTTGAACTATTCTTCTTCAAAGCTCCTGTCGTTCTCTCTGGAAGTTGATGCTGGATGTTAGTTCTGGGCCAAATCCTGGCTGGTGGTGACCCATTAGTATTTTAGATAGTTGGTTTCTATTTATCCATCTTCTTTTTAAGAATCACAGATTCTCAGTGGGGTAAAGACAGGAGTTTTCCAACCATTTGATTGTTGCTAATGGCCTCGTGACATATTGCTCCATAGGGACGAATCCACAGATCAATTTTATGAACAAAGTTGTTTTTGGTATATGTTTTGATCCCACTTTTTTCCCTTAGATTTTGGGCACAATTAGGAGGAAAACCACTGGACTGGATGAAAACCAACCTCCTTACTTCCCTGAAACTCAATCAAGTTAAATGTAAGGGAAGTATGAATGATCATCTTTTTGAATATATGTTGAAAGGCAATTTCCAGACCATAATCTGTCCAACAAGATTACACGAAATAGTCTATTGGAAAGTTAATCTGATGCTTTTCTAATGTCTTGTAGCAGATAGATGTGCAGCAATCCTAATGTCAATTTATTTGGTTTCTGTTATGATTTGTTTTTTGTGTTCCATTGCTACTTGGAAACAGAGGGGTGGTTTTAGTGTATATTTATCTTCCAGGTTCAGTTTTGCATTTCAAATTCAGTTATATTTAATACGTGTCACAGTTTGTCCCAACCAAGTATTTTGTAGTCTTTTCTGTACACAGCACAGATTTAAGCGACCCTTCATAAATTCAATACATATCACCGCAGGAAGTTTTAAAGCTTAACCTTCTTAGTGTAGTAATACCTCCAGCATTTGTTTCAACCTCTTCCTCCAAAGCATTTTATTAGCAATCCCCTTTCTTCCCAAATATTACATTTGGTTCATCCCTCTGCTGAATAAGTTGGATATTACTGTTGCTAGGATACATCACCCTCAGGATTTTTCAACTCTTCTTCAAAGCTTAGAAAGAATGAGAGAGCACAGATGCTGGCTAACAGGAAAAGCAAAGCAAAATGTTAGAATGGAACAGGAAAAAAAAAAGAAAGACAGGTTGGTCTTCATGACAAAAAGGGGGTTGGGGAAGTAAAAATGACAAACATAAGCAAGCATAGGAGTAAGATTCAAAATGATAGGGTGGTGACAGTGGTTTATAGTGGAAATGATAGTAAAGGGGAAGGTGGTAACTATATAGAATAATAAAGGAAACATTCTGGGTTTAAAATATTATATAATCCGCCTTCCTTTTGGCATTGTCCTGTCAAACTGAGGTTTCTGGGTGCGATTTAATGACTGTGAGCCATTTTTGATAAAGTAGGTCAGTTAAAAATGTATATATATACACACACACACACACAGGTTACATTTGAAGTCTATTGTTCTGAGAATCTGCCAAACATCACCAATTGCTTCTTGCGCAAGAGTCTGACGTTAGCCATATTTATCATGCCTTTTATCCATAACACAGGTGAATTTCTGTTACTGGGTAATTATCTGCTTTGAAGATGTTTAACTGTATCTTTCTAAAAAAAAAAAAAAGCTATGATGTAAATGTCTAATTTATTTTAATCATGGGGTGGTGCACAATTTAATGTTTTTTTCTTTTTAAAAATAAAGAATGTTGCAATGAGCGATTCACTTGCTAGCTGGCTAACTAGCCTCCAAGCTAGCTGCAGCAAGTTAAGAGCAGATTTTTTTTGTTGTAAACTAAAAGTAGCAATTTTGTCATAGCACATCTCTGAGAGGAAAAAAAGATGAATAAATTAAAATATTTGAAGACAAGTATATGTGTTTATGTAAACTGAGTTGAAATACAGTGTTTAAGAATTGGTCAACAAAGTTCTCAAGTAGACCTAGCAATCCCCTACCTCCATTTCAAACAAATTAAACCATCAATAGTTTATTAGAAACGTACATAGTGTAAAAGGGTTGAAGCCGTTGGACGGAACGACGGCCAGAAACATCCCAAATCTCTCTGGCCACCTTTGCAGCTGTATTCGTGGCGAGGCTTAAACGGGTTAACAGACATATAATGAGGTAATCCGCAGTGTTTGCAGTGTTGGTGAGGTTGCGCTGGATGCTGGCTCAGCGTTTATCCCCTTGTGGTATCGACAGAGCATAAAGGAACTGCTGCAGCAAGCCGCTCTCATTCATAGCCGGATTAGTGCAACGTGCAGTGTCTTTTTATTAGGATCTTTCCTCTTCTATTTTCTTCTTTTTTTTTTTTTTTTAAACCTGGCTGACCCAAACAGCAGAAGTTTAAGCTGACCTTCAGGGCAGTGCTGCCCATTGAACCTCCTTTTTTAATTTTTAGTTAAATGACCGCAACAAAAAAGCAGCAAAGATCTCACCTCAGCGTCTTGCCGCTCATTCACTTGAATGAATGAGAATGAATCATGCCTACAATGATGACTTTGTCCATCTAGTCCAGACTTGAGGAGTCTATTTTTAGAATGACCAATTGCTGTGGGGAACCCCTAGAAGTGCAGCTGCCTCCTCTCCTTTCCCTGAATGCAAACATTTAGCTGCAGTCCAGCAGCTTAATAATTAATAAACTCCCCGCTCCTGTCTCAGGTGTCCCTCCTTTAGCTGTGCGTTGCCATAAAATCAAAAGCTGATCCAACGTTGGCGTGGCCGACGGGATCGTCAACAAAGCCCCGGTCCGCTCAGATTTCACCACCAAAGCTCTTTATCAGAGCTAGATGTGCACCGGCGCTCCTAAGGATCGCTTTAGAAGGACTTTCTGCTGGAGCTGCTATTGATTAGTCATTGGATTCAACCAGTCTGTTTTCACTTTGTGCTTCTTCAACTTCCTCAGAGTTGGGAGCAAGTTGGAGAAGCACTCATTTACTTGTGCTAAGACAAATCTGCCAATTCCATTTGCACATCATGTATTTTGATCCTACTCAAAGTTTGAAAGTAATTCCTCCTGCCTCAACTCAGTTATTTTATAACGATGCCGCAAATTTAGGCCTTATTTAGAAAATGCAATGTTTTATATGCTTAAATTGTGTGTCAACAGCTGTTTAATAACAAGTGATCCAGTGTAAGTTAAGTTTCTTCCAAGACAGTGGGATGTTAATTTCTTAGGAAATGTCAAATGTTCAGTGGATAGGATTTGGTATGAGATTGGTCTGAAAGTGTTTGACACAGTTATAACATTATCTTACTGGGATTCCTTTCATTTTTCCACAAAGTTTGGCAATTTTCCTTCTCAAGCAGCTTAAGCTGAAAATTGCACATCAATTGCTTTCAGTGTTTATTACTGTAAATGGAGTCCCACCAGGCATTACACTGTGTCCAGTTGCCTTTTAGTGTTTTTTATAGATGATTTACCTACTATGTGTAAACAATGTGGTATCTTATGGCAGAGCTATCATGCTAGCTCACTGCGTATTGCGCAAAGCTTGGTTGGTTCTTCTTACCTAATCGCAATATATTAAAACCAGGACATTGGATTGTTGAAGAAATACTTCACTGTCTTTCAAAACAAATGCCAAGCTTAGTGTAATTCGGGAAATTTGAAATATTAGATATTCACTGAGTAGATTCCCTCTCATATTAGTTACTGTATGATAGGTTGCCCTAAAACAACAGCTAGAACTTTAAAGTCTTTGAATTAGTGTTAATTAAGCAATAAGAACAAACTCATGCTTTCCTGTGCAGACTCTCTGTCTGCACCAATGAAAATTCTCAGACCTCAGGATGAAGATGGCTTAAAGAGGCTCGAGATTACATTGCTGTTATGTGAACAAGTGGGGAAACAAAATGTACTTCATTTATCCTACACAAAGAAAACACAACCCAGGACATGTTTTGGCTTTCGTTCTAGTTTTTATATTACAGAGCCGTATATTAATTAAATTATCTCCATTTAGCAGCCTGTCAGAGACTAACTAATCTGTTCTTGTTTGGTGAATTGAAGCTAAAGCCTGACGGATCCATATCTGATCGACTGTTTCTGATGTGACACTGAAGCTTATTGGACTGAACAGTCTCAGTTCATTTTTTAATTCAGAGTCTATCTCCAGGCTGCATCAAGCTGCTATAAATAGACAACTTTAATGGTGCTGCCAGATTCTGGGTTTATTTTCTTTGCCGTATCTTGTCAGTTTGCAGTCTCAGATGTTTGACGGAACAGTTTCATATCCCGAAACTCTGAATAACTGTGTTTTCACACATGCCTTTTTATTCTGTTTCGGATCTCTTTACAGAAACTGCAGATATGAAGGTCAGAACCCCATTTGCTTCTGTGTTTTTTTTTTTTCCTTCCAGCTTCCATTGAGCTTCTACAGCAGTAACCACAGCAGCTAGAGGTTCCTCTGTTAGCTCTGTTTGCACGCGCTACTACAGAGACGGGTGGCTGAAACAACTGATGGGGGGGGAGAAAAATGATGTTGGAGCTTCTGTTGGAAGGTGGTTGCCTGGGGGGCATTTGGAGGGGCGGATGCTGCAGTTGGAGGAAGGCAAGCAATGAGATTTCGAGGCTGGGCCTTCTCTGATTGCCTGTCTGCGCCTCAGACAGTGTGCACACTGGCATATCAGGCAGATTTATCAAATGTGGTTATTCTGTTCCTATACAGTATTCGCACCACTTAGATTTCACCTGCAATTTATGTTTCTGAAGCAAACTTTTACAAATTTTATTGAGAATACAGAGACTATAATTTGTACTCTATGCTTTTATTGCTCTTCCACATCATTTTGATCGTCTCTGCCAGCTTTCCGAATCAGGATATTGTTTGTAAAATATCTCAAACTGAGTCAGATTAGACGGAGAGTGTCTGTAAACGTCAGTTTTTAAGTATTGCAACAGATTGTTCAATTATTTTTTGAGCAGACTTTGATTGAACCATTTTAACTCTTGCATATGCTGGTATCTAAATCTTCATGTTTTGTTGGAATCTAAATAACTTTTTTTGTGGTCACTATTTTGTCTTGATGAACATAGAAGTGCACACTAATTCCTTAATCGATTTAGTTGAACGACTCTTTCCTTTCATGGAACCGTTTTTGCGCAAACAAAAAAATTGTTCTAAAACCGGTCAATAGTTGATGTCTCTGTTTAATGCAAACAGAGTTGCATTAAAAAAAACAACTGAAAGCGTCTGAATGAGACCCAAAATATCTTCTTCTTTACTGACTTGACACACAAACGGTAATATTTAGTCACTGTTGGTAGAACACTGAGCTGGAAATCAGTGGCAGCATGACTCAGCGTCAGATGCCTTCTGCTACAGATCCTTCATAAACAGTTAAGGAATAAGAAGAAGAAGAACAGCCGTATTTTCAAGGAGTTTCAGTAACCCCAGGATGCACTGAATCATAAAATATTAGCACTGACAGATTAAACTCTATCATCGAACATATTTTAGTGTATGGAAACAATATAGTTGACTGGTGTGATTTGCTGCAGGCTTCCCAGTCTGACTCATAGATATTAGCTGATGTGGATCACACTCTCACCTCTAACATAACTCTGCGGCTTTATATCTGCTGTATTAGCAAATCCAGCGTCACTGAGAAGCTAGCAGCATGTTTCTAGCTACTCATCCCTGAGAGTATTATTACTGTCTGTGGGTAACTAATAATTATGCAGATGACGGTGATAGATGTGCTCTTGTTATTAATGTCATTCAGCAATGACTGATGTTTTTCATAAAAGAAAAGGCCTGAATTGGCTGCTGTGCCGTCCTGGGGGAAAGAACTGACTCACTCTTCCCACTTTGGCATCGGATCTGTATGAAAACTGTGCCAGAGACTAGCAGCCGCTCGCAGGTCTGTCCAGAGCTGTTGGACGAGAAACCTCCAGAGGTCCGACCCGGCTGCCCACGAGCCTGCTGATGGTCACTTACAATGTCCAAAACAGCAAAGGTGGCACTTTTCATTGAGCCTGAGGATTATTTGCAGGCCATGTTAGCTCTTTTTGTGCTTAACACATCATTTGAGAAGTTCTTTGTCATGGGAACAATGTCTGATGCTCTGTCCTTTGGGTTAAACACAAGCTACTAGACAGGTTAGACCCCTGTTAGCTAACTGAGCAAGAGTCATTTCTCTATGCTGAATGAATGGTGATCTACATTCTTTCAGAATCAGAGGGTTTGACTGCATTTGTAGTGCTGCATTCATTTATTTTACCAATGATAACAACATACTGTAATTTGAGTAAATAGAGAACTAGCCTGGCCATTGCCTTCCTGTGCTATTCTGCTTGATTCAAATCTCATTCCACAGCACAGTCTGAGCTTTCTCCCCTTGTCTTTGACTCTCTCTATTAAATTGTCTACTGGGCCAATCAACAAACAGAAGGAGATTTTCTGTGCTGTTTTAGAGTTGTAGTCTGGTTGTAGTTTTAGCAATGGCAGCGGAGGAAGTGAGCGAAGCTGTTCAGTCCGTGTTGGCCATGCTTCCAAATATTTAGTTAACATAAACAGCCGCCTCGTCCGGATCAGCTCTTCTCTCTTCACAGTGGAGGACAGTTGTTTACAGCACAGGTAATTTCTGGTAAGCTTCATAACCTCAAACTGTCGCATTACATATGTCACAGCCAAACGTTAGCGATTGGGTAAAATTTAAAACCACAACAGAGCTTACAGGGAACAATAATTTCTACACAACCGATGGTCCAGACAGTCTGTACGAAGCAAAGCATAGAATAAGGTGCCAGTTTTTACCAGAGACGTAACTGGAACCTTTGAGCAAAGTGTTAGCATCAGCATTAACATATAAACACCATTATTTCCAAATATTGAGAGAGAAATTAAACCCAAATGAAACTAGGTCTATAGTAAACATTATTACATAGCATAGCTTGGTATACGTTAAACCAAGTGGATTGAAAGTGCGGCCATTTCTAGAGATTTTTCTCTTTCTTTCTTATTCTTTTTTTTAAGCACTTTTACCTCGTCGATTGAGAGAATGTTTTCCCAAAGGTTTTGGGGGTCAAAGTAATGTTTTTTGGGGGGGGTAGAGCGTGAGGGGAATATAAGATAACCATTTCAATTAGTTCTGCACGTGTGATTTTGATCTTCCCCAGTCTTGCTCAGACTTTGTAATGTATTTTTTTAATTGCTTTGGGAGATTTTTATTTTTTTTTATTGCCTACTTCATGTTGCCAAACAGCTGTCTGCTGGAAAAATATCATCAACTTATGATTTCATTTAGGAAAAACAGCTATCCAAACCAACCTGGTCCTCTGTGAAAACGTAACCATGAATCATGGATTAACCAATCATGAATTAACTGGGATTAACCCCATTTTTGCTTCGACTTCTCGAGCCTCAGGCCTGATTACTTCTAGACCAAGAAGAATCTAGAAATAAGGTCTGATATAAAGAAAATGTGGTTAAAATACAAGAGAAATTCACAGGGAAGTAAATGCGTTTTTACAGCACTGTTAATGAAATATTTTTACTGGAGAAATAGATGAAAAGCTGACTGTAAGTAAATGCAACTCACAAAAATCAGTAAGCAATTTTAATGTCCTCAAAGCTTTTCTGTACTTCTGTAAACAAAGAATATAGAATAGAATAGAATAGAATTCAACTTTATTGTCATTGCACTGTCACAAGTACAAAGCAACGAAAATATCTGAACTCCACAAAGATGGCTACAGTTCACATTTGCATCAGGGTAGAAATCCTATAAAGAAGCATCAAAAACAGGGAAAAGTGAACAAAACCTTGAAGGTTCTTCCTCCAGCTTTCCTCCCCAAAAAACCAGGATTTCAGCAAAAACCTCCTACAAGTCGGAAGTCATTTTTGAACTTGCCTCGATACATTATTCATTGCCTGGCTGCTGCCGTTGGCCCGCTCATGTGCCATGGCCTATTTACTGAAGTGCTCATGAATCCATTAGCCGTGAACAGCGGAAAGCTAAGGCTCATCCATAAGCAGCTTCACAGCCACATGAATCATTTCATAATATCTCAGACAATGAGAGGGAATAAACAGCGGCTAGACTGTGGCTAATTCATCAATCGGCAGGGGGGAGGGAGGGATATTTCTGTCCATAACGACACGAGGAAACACCGGCCAAAAACTGGAGAGTAAATCCTCACAAAGTCAATAGCACAATCATTGAAAAACAAACATTACGTGACTTGTGTTGCTACTACTACATCAAATATATTTTGCGTCAAATACCACTCTTTATTGTTGATTCATACTTTGCAAAAGTATTCATGCCCCTTGAAGATGTTTTGTCATGTTGCGTCCACAAACGTCAAAGTGTTTCACTGATCCAGTCGTCTCGGTCTGGCTTGTTAGTTGGTAGAAGTTAGTCGACTCCATCTGAAGCAGCTCTCAGAAACAGACACCTAAATGTTTGGTCATCCAGAGGAAGGCTTAAACCTTCTGGGGTTTTAGAGTAAAGAGTAAAACAAGAATTGAGACCAAGCTAGATTTTCAAACTTTTGAACCTGCAATTTCTTTTCCCGATCTTTCTGTACGGCAGTGTTTCTCGATTCCGGTCCTCACGACCCCCTGCCCTGCACATTTTAGGTGTTTCCCTTCTGCCAGACACCTGGATTGAATATATTGGTGATTAACAGCCTTCTGCAGCACTTGATGGTCATGCAATCATTTGAATCAGCTGTTCTGGAATAAAGGCACATCTAAAACATTCAGAGCAGACCTGAGGATTGGAATTGAACATACAATGCTGTACAATCAGAGCTAATTTAATCAGTTTTTCTTGTTTTTTTCATGGAACCAAATGAGAAGGCTTCCCAATGCATTTGAGAGTACGGAAATGAAAGCTACTATGAAACTGAATCTAATATTCCTCTGCATCCGCCAGGTTTTCACCCAGAAGAAAAACAAACACAATTTTTTCAGTCGCACCTCATAAGCTGTGTTTCCATTGCGCAAAATGAAATTACAAAAATAAAGTTGCAACCAGATGTTACTACTGACTGGACAGATGAAGAAAACGAAAGGAAGTGGTAAGAGGACAATGTGGCATGTTTTTTTTAATAAATTATAATGTGTGATTTTTATTTTATTTTCTTATTTAATAGATGCAAAATTGCAAAATGTTGTTTTTTCAACAATAGCAGGATATCGACAAGGTTTTGTAATAGAAAGGGAGCTGTAGAGAACAGATGAATGCGTGGGCAAAGGAGTGAGCCCCTGATGCCTGCATAATTTTTATTTTCTGGACATGTGAGGGTTGTGTTTTTTTTAACATCATTGTGTGTTATTTGTTTGCTGGGAGATTAGACGAAGGTGCCACATCATGTCAGACCAGACACATCACTGCAGAACGAAACGCAGGAATTCACAGCTGGCAGATCCACTCAAAAGGAAGGAGAGGATGTGGGAGTCTCACTGATACACTCTGCGCTTTATTCCCCCTGCCTTCCTCTGCTGGCATCCTTTGGTACCATTTGTGCCATGCTAATTAAACATTTATTACATCAGGTGGAGCTGGCAGACAGCTGCCACTTGCCTCCCTCTGTTCTCTCTCTCTCTCCTGCCAGGCTTGATCTATTTTTCCACCGACTAACCGATCCCCAGATGTCCCGATCGGTCTTTCAATCAGCCTGCCGCGTGCGCTGCCCCACCTGCGACGCTATGGACGTGACATTTTGTTCTCGTGCTCGATTCTGATCCAGCACTGTAACCTAACCTGTTGTTTTTCTTCAAGGGATGCGCCGCGTTCCTAATTCTGGGAGCGCGGGACCCAGCCGTGCGACACCTCAAGACGAGCAGAGGCTGAGACAGGAAATCAAACCTCTCGCCAACGGTGACGGGTTTTGCAGCCGCAGTTCGGATCAAGCCGACATTCCCATTGTGCATTCAGTCTGTCAGGAGAGCAGGGGATTACACCTATAGCAGCCTTTCCAGGGAAGCCATTTGCAGGAGGGCAGAGTGGTGAGTGAAAAGGTCAACCCTTTTGGCAAGAATCCCCCTGTGTCCTTGCTGCAAGCAGCAACGAGAAATGTCCAAAAGGCCAAACTGTGAAAATAACCACAACCTAGAGAATGATGTTATGTATTTTCACTCTTCCCTCGCCAGGGTTACTAATAACTACATATTTGTTCAATCAAGAAGTGAAATTGAAAGGGAAAACGATTGGTTTATGGTTTATCTTAACCACGTCAAGCCAAAAGAAACCTGCTACGAAGCCAAGTCTTCTCATTTCCAACGACACAATATTGAATAAGACTCCCAAAACTTCTCATCCAGAGAAACCGCTGTTTGGTTTTGGAAATTCAGTTCTAATTAAGTTCTGGCTGAGTAACTAGTGATTTCCAGGAAAATACCTCATACCTCTAATGGAAGTTCTAAGAAATTAAGTTTGATGAAAGTACCTGGTAAATACCTAAAGAGCACAGGGTAAGTTCAACAAGATCTCCTGGATCCAGAAGATCACCCGGACAGTTCCGCTGGAGAACAGATAAGTTCCACGAAAAAATCAAGTAAGTTTGTGCAAAACCTGGAAAGATCCCAGAAAGTATCCAAAGGAATCACAAGGAGAGGTTTGCTGAAGTTCATGAAAAGCACTCAAAGAGTTCTATAAAAAGAAAGTATGTGGAAAATTCAGCAAATGTATCCAAAACAAAGCAATAGAAATAAATCCACTAAGTTCTTTCTTTCGCCTGTAGCATCTCACCTTGCTTATTTCTCCCTTCTAAGTCTAACAGCTCTGTCAAGTTGCATGTTTACTCCTACTGTTTTCACAGAATTGACACCTCTTATCATTGTGCAGCAACATTAGTCTGCATTTCCCACAAGCGTTCACCATGGGCCAAGTGTTACGTCTACTTCTTGAATGGAAAATTGCAGAGGTGGAATATTCACCCACACATGCGCCGGAGACAAATGCCTAGCCGGGGCTCTTGAGAGTCACAACTAACCTCCCATTTGCATTTGATGGTCTCATTAAACAGCCCATTAGGGAGCCTCGCCATGCGACGGGGAGGATTTCTGCAGTAATTTGCAGTCTGATGGTCACGGCCGTGCTATTTTGCACAGCTCTACCAGGGGCCCTTGGAAAGCAAGCTGGCGTTTGTTCTGATGAGGTTCCACAGTGTGTGTGTTTCTGAGTATTGATTGGAGTGGGTCGCTATCGTTGAGCTCTGGTGGTGACACAATTGCTGATTCAGTCTAAAACTAGCGAATCTAACTGACCCAACAAGGAGCAGTATCATTTGAACGGTCGTTTGCTAGTTTCTCCTAGTGTCATACTTATCGTTCTTGCACAGTTTTCTTTCTAAAGACCAACATTTAGTTTTCTCTAACAATTACATGAGCTAATCAAGATGGAATTTGTCGTGATTTTGATTGGTTGGCATTCAATCATGGTATCATAAATGTTTATGGAACCAGTCTTTATACCCTGGTGCTTAATTTTACACACCTATGTTCACCTGAATTTATTGATTTAGAGTGCAGTATTCAGTCTGTACTTAAGACCAGCGTTTGGGCCTCAACACCCAAAGGTTTGTTTGATGCGTGGACAACACTGAACATCCCAGAGTGAAAGGTGGTGGCACCATCATGGTCTGGAATTATATTTATTCTGAAGTTATCAAGGAAATTATTATCTTTCTGGTCAAAAATATTATGAGCACTTTGAAATACCAGTTATCTGGAACTCAAAACTGGCAAAAGTAGAGACATTTTAGGACGGTCTACCCAGTCTGGAACCAAGAGAACATCCTGTAGGTCTCCCTAAAAGGCTTTTGGAAATTTGGAGCGCTCCTCCATTGTATCTGGGGCAAACGTTCCCAACTCAAGATGTGGGATGCTAGCCAGACACCTTCCAAACAAAAATGAAAGTTTTATATTCATCTTCTTGACAGATTTGTTTATCTTGTGCAGTTCAATTGGATATGTCACATTAATGGTGGAAAAGGCTTTTCTTTGATTGACCATTGTCTTTTTTGGTGGCTTCACAAAATCTTCTTACACTTCAAATCCAGATTGTTTCACTGATAACATGGGAAGAATGTCTGCCAGTCAAACTAGCACTTTTTCATAAATATTAAGGAATTATTATGAAAACAAGCTCCTATATCTTGCTGAAAAGTTATGTGTAAGTTAGTTTTGTCTTATTTCAAGTGTTCTAAGATATTTGCACTAGAAACTAGACCAAAAATACTTGGTAAGATTAGTTGTTTTTTCAGTGTACCTGTTTATTGGACTCTCAATTCCTTTCCATATAACACCATCAGCATTGGTTTGTAGATCCAGGTGCTTCACATTTGGAGGAAAACTTCTCATTAAGCCTTTAAAGCCAAAGCGGTGACCAGCGAGTGTCTTGGGAGTCATGCTGGGGAAGCAGGACAAAACTTTACAAAAGAGTGTGTTGGGTGTTTTCAGAACGCCTACACTCTTACAGCAACAGAGAAATAAATTAGAATCTGCTAAGCTGGAAAAAAAAAACACTTGCTCCCGTTAATTAGTGGGGTCTGTAAATGTTAGAAGAATGTCACAGCTCTCCCTGAGCTGTATCGCTTTCTCTCTCTCTCCAGGATCCACTGTCACCCTTTTATTGGCAGTTCACTAGAGCTCTCAAGTCGTGGTATATAAATAACTCTCCTATTGTTTGCACACACAGAGGCGAAGACCTGGCTGTTTGTGAAGGGGAGCGCGCATATCGGATAGTTACCTCGAATGCATTCAGGTTGAAAATTAAAGTTTTACAATCTCTCTGCATTATTAATGACAGAGGGAGATCTGCAACTTTGAACATTTTTAACTGCGAGATCTTTTTGTTTTTTTTAGCTAATGATGCATTAAATAATAACTAATATGCTCTCCTGTGTCGAGATTAAAGAGTGGAAGCGCCAAGTCTGTCTGACGCATCCTTAAAATGACACTTTCATTATGATTGTATTAAATTCATGTGAAGACTGATGGTTGTTTTTTTTGATAAAAACTGCCCCGGCTGATATCTAATACTTTTTTAGTACCAACAATATATTTGGTACGCAAAGAGACCCATATTTTGCAAAAACTGAAGCTTCTTTCCGTTTTCCTCATATTTTGAACAAATAGGCTTTGCAAATCAAAAAGGTCCATCTCTATTGCGCAATTATTCAGATCATATTTCGCAGTTTTATACACTCTGATCTCAATATAACTGGTCCTGATGCACAAATGTTTCATTTTGTTTTATTTCTGCTTTGTGTTTTAGAAATCGAAAACTATTATCAGTATTATTGAAAGAGACAAAGGCCCAAAGTCATATTAGAGATATAGAACATTTTTATTACAACTGAAGGTAACATGATTACTTGATTGTGCTACAAAATGTGTCTGCTTCTTTATTATTATTCTAAGTTCTGACTTCAGAGGTAAATTGGATTTGACGACATTCCTGAAGCAAAGTTTCAGTGTAACTAATTGTGATATAAAATGGGGAAAGTCGTATTGTATGTTGAAACATATTTTGGTTTCCTTTGCACATCTCCATGCTGTACCCTCACATTTCTTGCTCATGATTTTACCTGGCAGTTGTCTTATATATCTTGGGGTTTTGGCCCACTGTCCTCCGTCTCCTCCTGAGCTCAGCTGACGATGAGTCAGGGAGATCTGTAGTCCTGTTGTCTGACACAGATAGATCGTGGGAATCTATCTGTGGGAATCTCCGTTTTTCTCCTGAGCGAAAAACGGAGCGTTGGGCTGGTGCCAGATATTGCTCAGAGGAAGACTGCGCCCGTCTCATGGATGAATCACTCACAAATTCTCACAGTCTTGCCCTCTGGCTGTGTTCAGGGTCTCGAAAAAGATGTGGTTATTTTATAGTGTTGTGAGAGATTTCGACAAAATCTCAGGTTAGGAGTCATTTGGCGTAAACAGTGAACAGACTGCAAGTTTGTACTTTAATCACATTATAAACACAAAGCTGTAAACAGCTTCAATACATTCTCTAAAAAATGGATGGGAAACTAGAGCTGCACCGATCCGATATTATTGTCTGTATCGGTCCGATATTGAAATAAATTCTAGATCGGGTATCTGTGACGATGCGCCCGAACAGTAAGTCAGATCTATTCAGTGAAATTCTTGGTGCTCTGAGTCAAGCTTGATTATTTATTTCACATTATTCTTAGAATTTCTGAAAGAAGAGTTGTTGCAGTTTATTTTTAGATATTTGACCAAGGTAGTCAATATATTGCTTTTCAGTTTGTTTCTTTATTATTTATGTTGCATTGGCTACTATACTCCCGATTGAAGAAATTAATTTCGTTGTTTTTACAGGTTTCACCAAGCTTGCGAAGATATTGGTGTATTTAGTTGTACTGCACTGGTGCAGAGTTATGAATACATTTGTAATTCAGTACATTAAAAGAATGCGTTGAGTGAATTAAATTGTTTTTTTATATCACATTGGCATTAGCTGATGGTAAACCTCAGATGTCGGTATCAGAAGTGAAAAAAGTGGATTAGTGTGTCTCTATATGGCAAACCTTTAGACATGATCGTTCACCGAACCTGACAGGCAAAGATGGCGTTGATCAAAGAAGCAACCAAGAGGCCGGCGGTCACTCTGGAGGAGTTGCAGGAATCTACCGCTCAGGAGAGACAAGAAGAAGGTGGAAAAGTGGAACAGTTCTTCTGATCAGTTGTCATTTTCTGTTCGGGCTTCAAATTCTTGGTATTCTATTGAATACACTATCATTACAATGAAGAACTATTACATCATTGAACTGTTTCAGGAAATCACTTAAACAAAACTGTACTTGTGTCTTAAATCATTTTTAATTTAACAAATCTTTAATCTTACCGATGTGACTTAGTTTCTCTTTTTCTTCTAAATGTTTACTGTAAATTAAACTACTTTTAGCTATACATTGAATTATAGCTCATGTATGTTGTTATGCATGTTAATTGTAATTTTTTTCAATCCTTTCCAACAACCCGCTGGAGGACTACGGATGAAAAGTAGCCTCTTTGGCTAAATCGGACATATTTACGTGATGTATTCATGTTGATTAATATGCATGGTCACACATTTTAATTTCAAAAATTAAAAATTAATTTAAAAAGCTGAAGAAGACAGAAAACTATTAGGAAATATTAGAAAAACTGTAACACATCAAATATGTTTTGAATTTCTTCTTTAGCCGTATATAGATTTTGGAAGTTGATATGGTGTCATACAAGAAACAAGAATGTGCTGAGTAATGCGTCGACCAGAAACTCTGATCGAGTTGCACCACTGTTTTTATTTTAACTTTTTTCAAACAGAAACCAGATGAGAATCTAAATTACAAATAACCACTAAGTGAAATATTGCGGTTATTTCTGAATGAATTCTCAAACTGTGAGTGTCTGAATATGCTTCCTGTGTGCAGGGCTTGTGGCAGATTAATCAGACCTGTCACTTCCTGTTTTGAAAGGTTAATCTGAACAGTCCTTCAAAAATGCTTACAGGTTGTTGCATAAATAGTTCATAAACTACATAAAAGTAGTTTATGTTGAAATTAAATTATCAGTGGTGATTCTACTGGAAAGTAGGAGTATTAATAAACAAAAGGTTTTTCTACCAGTGTTTCTTTCCAATTTTTTGGTAGAATCTCCATCTTCCCATCAGTTTGGAGCAGGATCTCAGCGTCGCCCCCCGGGGGGGGGGGGGGGGGGGGGGGGGGGGGGGGGGGGGGGGGCGGGGGGGGGGGGGGGGGGGGGGGGGGGGGGGGGG